>JBAFSZ010000006.1:25652055-25663344 GCA_036919955.1 Melanotaenia pygmaea | reverse complement strand
TGTCTAGTCTTGGACGGGTTGTACCAAAACAAGAATTTCCCTGCAAAGGGATTAATAAAGTATTTCTGATTTCTGATTTCTGATGTTTAGCTGTGCTGCTCATTCTGCAAAAGCAGTATTAAAGGGGAGAAATAACTGATCAAAATAACATTTTCCAGCTTTTTAGAGGTGCTTATTAACTTTTGTCCCAAAGCTGCTTTTTTAAAAACTACAGCGCAGTCACTCTCTAACACGGTTTTTCTGAGTGTTTCTGAACCTCAAGACAAGCTGAGATGTCTGCTGTAGTCCAAACATGAATTGTAGGGATTTGAAATAAAGCTAAGGTGCAGAATTTGAAGTTACTTTTAGAAGTATAGCTATGTGCACGACTGATATGTGTCATACTGGTAGCATGTGAGAACGCTAATGTCTGCAATATTTGCTTCAGAGTTTCCATCCAGGCCCTTGAACAATATATGAACATATGTGCAATTGTGAGTGTGTGTGTGTGTGTGTGTACAGCTGAGAGTTTCTCTTTCTTGCTAGCTGATATGTTGTGGATGGATTCAGATACATGCAGTACTCCTGTCAGCAACTATACAACTCCTGTTGTATAGAAAATAGTGATTTCCACAGATAATACCTGCATTACATGCTGGCTCCTTCACAGCACAGCCCCTAGAGCGCATCACTAGCAGAACAACTGCTGTTGTGATGTGCTTGTGTGAATCGCATCTGCAGAAAAATTCTGAATCAAACTGTCCAGATTCTCCTGAACATCTCCAATGTTTATGGGTTAAAACAGCTTCGTAGTTTCTGGTGTGGATTTACAAAGATGGAAGTTAATCAAAAGGTAGAGAAGCAAAGAAACAGGCAGGTGTACACAGTGTGGACACTTATTTTGTCAGGAAATTGTAAATTCTTTATGTTTTTACTACAAAACAGGTTTTAGAGCAGTGAGAACAATAATACGAACGAACGAATGACCGAACGAACGAACAAACGAACGAACAAAAGAACGATATCTATTTCACTGATAGTTTTAATTGACCAGAGATTTCATAGACTTAATATAAAGTTGCTGTTTAAACCACTTTTGTCATGTTTTTAAACTAGCTTGCCAGCTGGCTCGTCAGCACTTCTTCTTGTACCCTCTGGGTGGAAACACTGATCCTGGGACAGACATTTCCCATCAGAAGAAAAATGACCACCACAGGACTTTGATATGATATGACATCTCTGGAGATAAAGGGAGCCAAACCACTCAAGCGTCTCCTGCAGTGTACCAGATCTGCAAGATGCCCTCACTGTGGGAAAAATACTTATTTTCTGATAAAAATTTACCTTCAGCTGCACCCCAAAAAACACAGCAGTGCTCCCTCTGGTCAGTGGCCCCGTGTACTTGAGCTCTGCCTCTGCCAGCTCGTCCTGCTGGCCTATGTGGACCCACAGCGGGGCGTGAACAGGCAGGGAAGCCAGATGCTGCAGCTTGCCAGGATTGCCTGGAAAACAGATAAAACAAATAAACACATAGAAACCTGACAGAGACAGGAAATAAGTCAAAACCTCTGATTTAAAGGGAAAGTTGGGCTTCTTTTTAGGTTATAAATCTACAGCCAATTAAAATAAGCTAGCAGTTACAGTGAAAAACAATCACAGGACGTGCACGCTGTTAACCGTTTGTTAGTTTTGGCTTGTGTTACAGTCTGAGTTTAGTTCCTATTTTTAACTTGGAAGAAAGAAATCTCCTGCTACCCCGTGTACTTTGGACATAAATCATCCATTACCTAGAAGGTTTAGTCGAACGTCCAGGTCCAACACAGGCTCCAGCAGGCCGGTGAGGTCAGCGGGGACATCAAGCAGGAATTTCCTCTCAATTTTCACCATGACTCCGTTGTCTAACACCTGCAAGAAAACAGTATGTTTGAAGAAGGAAATATGTGGGCGAGAGGATGAAATAAGGAATTAATGTGAATATGTAATAAAGTAAAAAGCTAAATTAATCCCAAAACAACCACAAATTAGAAAAAGGGTATTCTTACATTCACTTTGACTTAAGTAAACCCAAGGTATTTCATGTATTTCTCATCAACCTAATTTAATTTGTAAATAAACATCAGCTCTCATGTGTCAGGTCAGTAACAAATTCCCTACAAAACAAATACAAATATGAGGTGGCCTCTGGGCCAGAAATTAAGAATAAATAGTCATTTGAAATATGTGATATCAGCAGGTTGTTATAATCATGTTTTGGTACAAAAGCAGCATCCATGAAAATCTGAGGGCGGACAATCTCCAGTGATGAGAGATGCAACTACATCAGGAACTCCAGTTTATTATAGCTGATGAACCTCTATCGAAGACCAAAATACAGAACTGCATTCACATGTGCTGGTCAAAGCTTTATTGTTCAAAAAGAAGTCTTATATCAGTCCTTTACAGAGTTGCCGTCACCTTCTCAGGAGGCATCCGGGTTGGACCATCATAGTGAAAACTGTGCATCACCATCACTCTATATTCAAGATCTTTCCAGAAAAAGAAAAAAAAAAAAAGACACCAGGTGCTATAAAACAAAGCAAAAATGTCCATCCATGCTGCTCAATGCATTTTTTTAACAAGACTATGTGAACTCACACTCTGCACACACACTACAGAGACATGGATGAGAACGGAGAAGGTTCAGGTACTCAATTGACCTGCCTGCAACTGTGATCAGTCCCCAAATGAGAATGTGTTGTTAATTTTTAAACAAAAGAAAAAATAAAATGGGACAGTGACAACCTAATACTGCTACAAACCTAAGCATGTGTTTGCAGAATGCAACCAAATAAAAAAGTAAACATCTGGTCACTCAGTATTTCCACTGCCCATGTCTTCTCAGACTTATAAGAAGGAACTGTAGCATTACAAAGTGGTGAAGGTTACATTACATCATTCATTTAGCAGATGCTTTTATCCAAAGCGACTTTCAGTGGCAGGCAGTAGCATTAGCAACTGGAAGGTGTTAATATTTGTTTACCCCCTGCGGGAATCACACTCTGTTTTCCCACATGGGAGGCAGATGCTCTGCCAACTGAACTATCCAGCCACCGGTTTAAAAGCTTAGGATTTTCTGCTAACCCCCCTCCCCCAAACCCCCCCAAGAAACAAACAAACAGTTTTGCATTTCAGGCCTGAAATGCAAAAGTGGATGTATATTAAGAAATAACATGAACTTGAGAAGATGCTATGGATTCATACTGTGTACAGGGACATAAGAGTTCAAATATATGCAAGAATTGCTGTTTTTTTATTTGCATTTTGACTTTCCATCCCCTATAAAAAGTTTACTTCACAGCTCATCAGGGATCATCTGAATAGCTACATGTACCATATGACGGGCATGTTAGGATGAGTGAACAAATGAATGGACTGCCCAAGCTTGTAAAATGTGAACAGATCACACAGGATAGAAATTTCAGAGCCCCCACCCCAACAAAGAAAAATCCATTCATTTCTTAGCTTTCAAATACCCAGTTTCTACACTAAAACTGATGGTTACAATATCAGCATTGTTCTAATCATAATCATGAACAGTTAAGTAAGAATAAAGTTTACGGTCATGTTGATTAAAAGCAAAAGGCAACATTAATAAATTGTTATCAATTAATGAAAAGATTATTCTTCCAAATATCATAACCTTTGTCATGAATGTAGTAAATAAAAAACAGCTAGTCAGTACTTTAACCCAGAGGTAGTCCACTTTGCTCTTCTCCAAGTCTTGCTCCTGGCACATGAACCCCCGCTGCAGCCGAATGGTACCTTCCAGGTGATCCTGAACCCGCAGGTCGGTCGAGATCATGAACGTTTTAGGGGGACGTCGCTTCCTGTTCAGCTCGTGAGCCCCTGACATGTTGGACGGGTCTTCTGCTGTAGCTGTTTCACAGTGGAAATAAGTCCCTCTTTCTCTACAAAATAATCAATAAAAGAATGTATTGATTGGATAAAGAGGAAGGGGGCTAAATGAATCCGTCCACCTCAAGTGACGGTAATGTCAGGTAAAGACAGACAAGAAACGTTCACGTTAAACTTTCTTCGTTCACGTTTTACCTTTTCTCCAGGAAAACAGATAAAAGTCGCATTTATTAAATGTTTCCGAGTAGAAATTTACGAACTGGAAAAATAACTCACCAACTTTACCAACGTCGACTGTCAACATTTCCCCTCACATTTAAATACTCGGTTCAATAACAAACGCGAACGGCATCTTGAAGCAGGAAGCGGGTTGATTGACAGCCGCTGCACCAATAGCACGCGAGAAAAGTTTAATGTTGAATTCTGGACCAATCAGGGACCATGTGGGCGTTTCCGACACGGGAAATTCCACAAATTTGTGAAAAAACACAATAAGTGGTTGGGATTTTTTTTATTAGTTTATAAATAGAATAGAAAAATATTTTTCTATTGTTAACATACTTTTCCTTTCACAGTTCTCATCATCCCTCATATAAATACATTAAAGAGAAGGAAAAATACTCTGCACTACCAAAACTGGCCATAGTGCAGATGGCCCAGAAAGTTTATCTTCCACTTTTCATGGGATTATTACACATGTACAGAGATGTATTAAAGAAGCCATAAAAGACAATACATGTATATTTCATGTCAACATGGTCACAGTGACTCACTGGCACCAAAGTGAGCAAAACTTTATCCAAAACCTTTAGGCTTCCAGCCCTCTTGGATGCATATTTCTAAGCTGTTTTATCTGAATCAGTTAAGGCTAAACATGTAAAAAATAATCAAGATCTTACAATAAATGCAAAGTTAGTGAAAAACTTTAAAGACCAGTGCAGGGTGGGAAATATAACCCAAGTTATTTAAATTTTGTGAAGTCAAAAGGTTTAGAGTGAAAAACTTTCCACACCCCAATAATTTAAAGACTGGACATTCTGTACCGGAGTTGGAGACTTTAAGAAGAAATGAAACCAAGTGATTGCTTTTCTTTTAGATAACTACTTTAGATCAAGACCCTTTGAAGGTCATGTTTCATATCTAAGATGTGAAGCACTTTCCAAAGCATCCTTCAAAAACAACAACCTTCATAGTTTCCAGTGAATAAATATTATTATTTTGTGTAATTAGATGTGTTTCTGCCATGGTAAGAGTACCAAAAAAGCATATTTAGATTTTATGCTGACAGAATTATACAGTACAAATAAGTAAAGCCAATGGCCACTGAACAGAAGAAAACTCTTTGCTTTACTGGCCAGTTGTAGTCTCACAGTCAGGATTTTATTTAGTGTCTCATCCAAAAGACAACGGCAGCCCCTTTGAAGATGAATGATAAACAAGTATTGATTTGCGTTGCAGCATATCCATTTTAGTGTTGAGTCAAAGTGGGTGTCTGTGATGAACTGCAGCTTGGTTGAACATAATGGTTTTTGAACTTTTAGTCCTCATCTCTGACTGTTTCTTTCTGTGGAAAACCAGACTGAGTCTCCTGATGTAGGTTTAGTTTAGAGACTGACTGGTACATGTTTGATATCAGTCAGTAAGAGTCTGATTAAAACTGAGGAGATGATTGATCCGTATTAACAAAGTAGGTGGTGAGCTCCCCTTTGCCCTTCACGTTGACGACGCCCCTGAGTGTGACGCCATAACCAACGGTCTGGATCATCTGGGCTGTCTCCTCCGTCACCTGAGAATATAGTCAAACAATGAGAAAGAGTAAGGTTTTATATCAGTGCTTCAACTTTTATTTATAGCTTTAGAAATCCGTTCCTTGGTAGCCACTCATCTTTGCCTCCTTGGTGACTGGTTCAGATACTAACAGATGGAAACCAGCATTATGTGGAAGTGTGAAACTACAAAAAGCTCTAGTGGTTAATTTAATATTTTATCTAACATAGTATGTTCCACATGTCTTCGGATGGTTTACTGACCTGTATCTTGTCCAGCACCCCTGTGCTGTCCATCCTGCTGGCCACATTAACGGAGTTCCCCCAGATGTCATACTGAGGTTTATGGGCTCCGATGACTCCTGCAATTACTGGGCCGTGATTTATTCCTGTTGGTTGACAAATGGTAACATGGTAAATGGACTTGTACTTATACAGCGCTTTTCCAGTCAGTTTGACCACTTTGCTACACTACTTATCACATTCACCCATTCACATACACATTCACACCCCGATAGGCACATCGAGAGGCAACGTGGGGTTAAGTGTCTTGCCCAAGGACACTTTGGCATGTAGTCAGTGGAAGCCTGGAATCGATCCGCCTACCTTCCGGTTCCTTCCTCCTGAGCTACAGCCGCCCCATATAAAATGCTTATTCACAGTAATTCATTACAGTGAGTCAGAGTTTCCACTTTATTGGTGAAATCTTAGTCATTTCTCACTTTTCAAGGATTGGGATATTATTTGAAAATAAAGCTCTGATCAACTGACACGATCTTGGTGATAACATATATTTCTTTTAGTATAATCTGCAATATCACACCATGCTAGTCATTTTAATGTAAGCACTATACTCTTTTATTAGTATTAAACTCATGCAGACGTACCGATCCTGAGTTTGAAGCTGTTAAATGAGTGTGTGTTGATGAGCTCCAGTTTGCCCATCAAAGCGATGGCAAACTCCACCATGGAGCGCACATGGCTGTAGGACAAGTCACATTTCTGCAGGGGGAGCCAGAGGTCATGATGGTTAGGCAGACTGCTTTGCTGGTTGTGTCAGAGTGAAGCTGAAGAGCACAAACCTTTCTTTCATCTCCTGGAGGTGAGTGTGTCAGCCCAGCAGCAGCCATGTAAGTGCTGCCAATCGTCTTAATCTTCTCTACTGAGGAGAACTTGGGCTTAGACAGGAGCTGTGTAAGAAAGAGATATAGAGAGGGACATTGCGTTTAGAGATGCTGGCAATCCGACCTCTTGACTCTAAAGGTTAGATAATATCTGGCAGAATCCTCTTCCTCTTACCTCATCGAAGTCGGCAATGATTTCATTGAGGAAGCGCAAACACTCCAGGCCGTCCCTGTTGGCGCTGCTCTCGCTATAAAACTCTTTGAACTGAGGCACTGATGCAAACATCACACAGACGCATTCATACGACTGACTGTACAGGTCCTGGGAAGGACATTTGTAAAATAAATATGTTGACTCCACTCTTTCAACTCAAGTCAAACCTATGCCAACATTTAACCCTCAAAACTCTTCTTGATTGCATGTTTCAAACACGTGATAGAACTGTCATAAGATGTATATAAAATCAGGCATGTAGATGTTACAAAGCTCCCTGTTTGTCACTGTACTTCTTAAATCTGGACGTCTAATTTTTATATGACTTGATACAGCCAGTCTTTTCAGGTAGTTGACAGGGAACTTTGTTCTCTAAAATCTATTTACATTGCTCTGTAATACAACACAACAGACATGTAAAAGCCACCATAGATGCTATAAATGCTCATAATGTCACACAACTGGACAGTAAATGCACTTCATGTTGATCAACACTTCAACTGCCAAGGGGTAATTTTTACCCCTTTACATTTTCAACCAAACTCTTAAATTTAACCATCTGTCTCAAACTTCATGTCTTTAACTAAAATGGCCATTTTCTGTAATCTTGTAAATTTTGAGGTATATTCATTTATATACGATGTAAAACACAGAGACTACCAGCAGCATCACAGCATCAGCGTTGCCAGGCAACCAGGTTCTGACAGATGGAACTTAACTTATGTGATTCAGACTTTTGATATAACTAGCAAATCCAGATGGTAAAATGACAGATTTCAGAGAATCAACAGAAACATTTAACAATTTAATTAAACGATGATAGTGATGACAGTGTAGGTCATTTTCTGCTTTTTGGGTTTTCCTTTCCTTTAGTGTCTTATGTTACTATTAAAAAGCTTCGGGGGTCACAAAGTTAACAGCAAAGGGAGATGGTCTCCCCCAGTTTCCCTGAAACATTATCCAGGTTTTTGTTCTTAATCCTTTCATCACGAAACACATTTGCTCAAAGCCTGTCTTATAGTTTCACAATCGGAAGGAAGGAGGGAAGGGAGGAAGGAAGAAAGGAAGGGAGGAAGGAAGAAAGGAAGGAAGAAAGGAAGGGAGGAAGGAAGAAAGGAAGGGAGGAAGAAAGGAAGGGAGGAAGGAAGAAAGGAAGGAAGGAAGGGAGGAAGGAAGAAAGGAAGGAAGGAAGAAAGGAAGGGAGGAAGGAAGAAAGGAAGGAAGGAAGGGAGGAAGGAAGGGAGGAAGGAAGAAAGGAAGGAAGGAAGAAAGGAAGGACGTACAGACAGACAGACAGACAGACAGATAGATAGATAGATAGATAGAAAAAAAAGCTGATGAGTTATAATTAGATAATATCCATCTTTTTATCCATCTGTTTATTCTTGTGTTATTTACTTGATTGCGAACAGCCTTGCCCATGAAGAAAGAGGCCACATGAAGCGGCAGGACATTCTGCAGCAGGAGTTTGTTAACGTTCTCCATGGTTTCCATTTCCTCTCTTTCTGTCTGGAAGCATCGCTGTAAAAGGAAATCTACACGGCAGCTCAACTCATCCTGAGGAGGACAGAGAAAGAGTTTAAATGTGTAACAACTCAAGTTTTACGTTATACACAGAACATTACATTTGGTTGATTATTTGTAAGTACAGAAGATAAAACACATGCCTGTCTGGCCAGTATGAGGCATACAATGTAAAAGATGACCAGCCAAATGCCAGACATAATTTGAGGGTCCTTCAGCACACCCAGCCTGTAGAGACACACATGCACATTCTCATATTAAAAAGGGATGCGAAGTGACCTTCAGTGCATACTGCTTCAGACCGTTTTATATTAAAGTGGGGCCTGCACCCCCAGATGGGCCTTAGTCTATACAAAGCTGTTGAATAAAAGATGGTGATCTGAAACTCCAGACAAGGATGCACAATCTGGACCGCAAGTGGCAGACAAAAGGGAGGAAACTGGACACCTTGCTAGTGATGTGATGATGAGAAAGAGCAGTCGATGTGGGCGAGTGGAAAGTGTGTAGACAAGTTGAGTAATATATTGCTATTCATTTCTCAACAGTTATTTATCAAAGAAACACACACAATATGACCAATGGTAACAAAACACACATTTTATTTCTCTTTGTGGTCCATTAAATTTATTTATAGAGCTGTCAGACTAGAAAACGGAGATTTCTAAGAGCACATTTATGCTTTCAATGTATCTGCTAAACAATAAACAGCTGTTTAACTTCTGATGCTGTAAATACAAACTTGTGATGACGGTTAACTGATCATTTTTGGGGTTTTGCAAGATACACAACGAGGCACGTCCCAATCTGATATCAACTACTGGATCAGGATCTGTCTGTCCAGCCGGGTTGTGTGTGCACACCTCTTCCAGTAATGTGTGGGTTCAGTCTGGGTTAATTGGGGGTTGTGAAATTCCCTTGTCTCACTGCTCTGTAACCCTACGTTGGTATGAGCAGGGGAGGAGCTTTTTTCAGCATCTTGTCAGCTGACTTGTGCTGGGTGGACAGACGGGACCATCATCAGGTGGTGGTGTGGCTATGTTAGGCTAGCCACATTTGCATAGCATCAATCAAGGCCCCAAAAAAATTGCTATCTGGAACAAGGAACTGAAACCATTTGTTTGTACTTGAGTGAATCTTTAATTAATTCAACCAGTCCAAGGTTATTTACTGGGAGTATCTGGCTCACATATACTATACCTCTTGTTCATCAATGCCCCCAAAACACATTTTCACCTGAGCCTTCTGTACCTTCAAAATGAAGAAGCTTTGAACCCCTGATATATAAGAGTACAAAAAAATGCAGCTTTACTCACTTTTTGTCAGCGTAAATTAGGGTAACAAGGCAATGGGATCTGGAAGCGTAAACATAGAGGAAGAGGGCCAAGTAAACCACCACAGCCAGGGTGAGGAGCAGGATCTTCACAGACAAACATATCCTGATGAAAACGATCACTCCCAGCATGGCCAGCAGGCAGCAGTACAGGTAATACTGGATATTTTCACAGACAGGTATGTGGGAGGGGAAATATGTGTGAAAAGGTTAGGTGTGAAGTTCAAAGCCTCTCATTGTTAAACTCTGGTTTAAAACAATCTTTTGGATATGAGGATGTAAGGAAGTAATTTCCTGAAATAAAATGTGTATTAAAAGGTGTTTTTGTTCATTTTTACACGACTGTTATTTGCAGTTTAGTTATATCATTTGCAAAGTTAAAAAAATGTACTTAACTTAAAAAAATGCTGCATAAACATATGAGGCAAACATGTCAGCACTGGAGAAAAAGTGCAACAAAATATAAAAGGAATGAGTGAAAGAATCTATGGAGGACCAGTGGGTCTTTCTGCTGGTCCTCCATAAGAATCCAGTACAAAAATAAGAAAAACAAAAAAAAAAAACAAAAATAAAATAATAACTATTCATCTAAAGGAACTTACAGGCACAGTGGAAAATGTGGGACCCTCCACCGTTGTGCTGTTATAGATGGAGGTGTTGTTTATTTCTGCCCCTCTTAGGAAGATCTGAAAGTAACAAGAAAAGGATCATTTAGTAAATCAATAAAAATATCTATCTACAGTCCTTAGCTTGTAGGCATTATTGTTGAGTTAGAAGCTCTAATGATGCATTTATCCCTGTAATAAAGAACCCCGAATCCCGGTGGTGACCCATGTCATCCCCAAGTCTAACCCTTTGTTCCTCATTTCTTTTCCTCAGATTTCCTGAAAATTTAATTAAAATCCATCGCTAACTTTTTGAGTCACGTTGCTAACAGCCTGTCAGTCAGCCAGCCAGCCAGCAGGCCTGCCAGTCAGCCAGTTAGCCAACCAGCCAGCCAGCCAACAGTCAGCCAGCCTGCCAGTCAGCCAACCAGCCAGCCAGCCTGCCAGTCAAACCAACACCACGAACATCACATAGACAATTATTTCATGGCGCGTTAAGGCTGTCTTTTTAAAGTCCTTTCTGACTGGCTCTGAATGCACTGGCTGGCACTGGGCTGGAATGGCCACCCTAACCGGTCTCCACCAGTAAGAGCATTTCAGGTGGGCCTAACATAATAATAATAATAATAATAATAATAATAATAATGGATTAGATTTATAAAGTGCTTTTCAAGGCACCCAAAGCGCTTTACACCGTGTATCCATTATCCATCCACTCCTCACTCATACGTGGAGATGTCAGCAAGGTAGGTGATGCTAAGCTATGTGTGTGGGTGATGTGTGTAGGTGATGCTAAGCTATGTGTGTAGGTGATGCTAAGCTATGTGTGTAGGTGATGCTAAGCTATGTGTGT
>JBAFSZ010000006.1:25620045-25632723 GCA_036919955.1 Melanotaenia pygmaea | reverse complement strand
TCTTCCTCATTCTGATGCTCAGTTTGAACTTCAACAAGTCTTCTTCACCACGTCTACATGACTACATGCACTGAGTTGCTGCCATGTGATTGGCTGATTAGTTATTGGTGTTAACAAGTAATAAAACAGGTGTATGTGAGCAAAGATACTGGGAACCGAGATATGTTTGGTTTAAAAGGCATACCTTCATTCATTTTCCAAACCCAGGTTATACATCCCATGTTTTGTTTATTTTTTCAGATTTAGTGACTTTATAGCTTTAATAATATTTCCATAAACTGCTAACCAAGACATTTTATGACATAAGCAAACACGCATGTTCATACTGCAGTGTGTGTGTTGCAGCTGCTCGGTGTATATGGAACTCAGGATTAAGTAAGGGGTCATGTAGTGATGCTAAGGAGAAAATGTACTAATATAAATAATGTTAGGCTTGTTGCTCATCAATTGTCTTTCACAGCTGACATTAATCAGTCTACACACATCCTATGGTGTTAAACATTTCTAAATACAATAGCAGATTAAAACAAAAATAACCAGCAAGCCAAAAGGCAATACAATGCAACCCAGACAGACCAACCCAAGTTTCAGTGCAACAAAAGCAACCTGCTGAACACTCCGCAGAGCGACTGGCCAGTGCTTTCACTTTCTTTTCATCTTTTCTCCTGTGAAGTCACCATATCAAAGGTTAACTAACCACACAAAAGCAAATATACTGTACGTGCAAGACTAAGCCAACACAACCTCAAAGAACTGAAACTTAGATGTTAGATAAGACATTACATGACTTAGAGACAAAGAAAACACTGACTCTGCAGCTTGCAAAAACAGATCAAGCATGAAACTGGAAAATAAAAATCTTGTATGTTTCGATAAGTTTTAAAGGAAAAAGCAACGGTTGTGTAACAAACAGCAACATTTGTGCTTTAAAGAAGACATTTTCCATCATTAAGCACAGATTTCTAGAGTTTTAATATCCCAGCTGATCTTTTTCATCACTAGTTAAAACGGTTGAAGCCAGAACAAAACTACTGGTCTCTGTCACTGATAACAAGGTATTGCTATTCATGCTAAATACAAACTGTAAGACACACAATTTCTTCAAGAAGCCTTAAATCCTCTCTGATGCACTGAGCCTGTTTAAAACTCCTCAGGTGTTCCCAGAATAGATGTAGTGGTTTATTTAATCCCTATTGTTAAAAAAAATCTCATCTAACTGGTTTAACGTCGATCTGTTCTCAGAAAGTCAAGGCCCAGTCTTATGAAATCCTGTATAAACTGCACGTGTGTTTTATCATCAGTTTCACAAGCTTCATCGAAACAAAACAAAAAGTTAAAATCGAAAAAACGGAAACAGCAGGAAGGAAAACAGAGAAGCATGCCGGAAAAAACACTGCAAACAGGAAAGTGTCTCAACGTTTTGCATCTTCATCCTCGTCTCTGTTTATTTTTCAGCCTCGTTTGTTTATTACTTTTGGTCTCTGTTCATTTCTTTCTTTCTCATTAATGAATTATGTTGCTAAATTTAGTTGCTCGTATGCTCGTGGCTCTTTAAAACAACCACATTCAGACAAGTCATCCTGTTCACTGCTTTTCTAAAGTGGCTTTGTGTTCATGCAAACATTCTGCACTTACACAGCAAACAACGTCTGTACACACAGAAGAGGAACAGCATGGGCTTTTCAGTTCTTAAAACTATGGCAGAAAGGCTGTTGAATCTCTACACGAGGTTCCCTCTTTTGGAGGTGGTTTAGTTGTGAAACTGTGACACACACATCGCTGTCACACACATCGCTGTCAGGAAACAGGCAGAAACAGGAAGCTGCTGACCCCGAAAAACAAAAAACACACCTTTTGGAGACAGTGTTTATCTTTTCATTGAAAATTCACCCAACCACTTTTTTCTTTTGAATGACACAAATCCAGTTGTTCTGAAATCCTCTCTGTGTCAATGATGCAACACTTCTCGTCTTCATCTTTCCAAATAAAACGTGTTAAGACTGACCTCTGCTGGAGGCAGAAATGGATGCCAGGTCATTTCAGAGATAACAGGCCTGGAGAGCAGCTGGTTTAGCATCAGACAGCCCAAGAGTAAATATTAATACTTACAAAAATATCCTAACTACTTAAATAGCCCATGAATAATGACCCTTAGGCCAGGCTCTGCCTCATGTACACACTGAGACGCTGAAAGCTAGCCGACTAGCAAACAGAAAACTGGAAAGTTAACCTCACTCTCTCAAATCCTCCAGTTTGTTCCACTTCCAAACGTACCCTTCTTAAACTCAGCCAAGTTTTACCAAAATGACGTCGCTTGAGGAAGAACTGCCGACTAAATGGAAAATTCTGAAAAGAAAATTAAATAAAATCTGCTCATCATGGGACATTAAAATGTATTATAGACAAGAGAAACTTTAATTAAGTTTTAAAATGTACACATATAAACAACTGAAACAACATTTCACAATTCTTATGTAAAAATGAGGCAAATAAGATTGTCGGCATTTGGATTCGGTACATTTGGATTGATGCTGATATTTAAAGTTTTTGATGTCATCATTTGATTTGGTCATATTTTCATCATCTAGTAACATCTGGTATGATTTTAGACCCTATAACAGCATCAGAACTGGTTACAATAAGCTAAAAACGTAGAATCGAGTGTTCAGAACGTATGACAGCGTCGCTTCAAGCAGTCATCCTCAGTCATACCTCAGCACCTCCTGCTTTCTTCTTGTTCATGATTTTCTAACAATTTCTTTTTTGTTGTAAATAAAAATAGTCACTGTTAAATGTGCCAGTAAGTAAAACAGGAAAAATGTATTAAGTTTTTTGGTATACTATCAGTCTAAAATCTGAACCCCAAAACCTGTAAAATCTCACGAAAAGATGGTAAGAAAACTGTGTATGGTCAGAAGACACACACACACTTCACACAGTCAACTATGAGGTGGATAAAACCCCGGCTGTTTGAGAATATGCCACAAAACCCCTTAAACACTGTCTTATTTAATCTAATGGTATTTTCTCCACTGAGGAATTACCAAATATATATTAGTATACAACTTAAAATATGACTTTAGTAGCACAGCTGGTAAATGAAAAAAGGACAAAGCCACAGCGGTGAAAAATGCTGCTTACACTCAGCCCCCTGTTCTCATATTCATCTACATTTACTCCAGTTAGACGCCCTCCTGACCTTCCTAAAAAGGATTATTTGATATAAGCCTCAGTCTAGGTTGACTGGAAAGTTGTTAGGTTTGCTGGTGTTTTTAAATAAAATCAAAGTGTTGTAGAAAATTAAGCAAAACCAGAAAAGGGTCTGAAACCAGTCACCTGGAAGTCTGGACCAATCCCATTCAACACACACATAATCCAACTGATAAGCAACACGACTTCACGACTCCTAATTTTAGCAGTTCTTCAGTGAACACTGTATTTATGGGAAGCAGATCACTGACGTAGATAAATAACTGAACTCCTTCATGTATTTATGGTTCCTTTTGGCCAATGAGAGCGGCCTTTTAAAGCTCTGTCAATACTTTCTTTTCTTTTTCTGAATTTGCTTCTCTCACCGAAGTAGGGTCAATATGAAACCTGATTCACAGTGAGAAAAAAAATCAACTGGGGAGGCCATCAAAGTCATTTCTCACTCAGAAAGTTGGAAAAACCTCAAAATCCAACATGGCTGTCCTATGCATACAAAGTAGTGATAGTGGAAGTTAAAAACTGTTTAGTTACAGTTTGTTTCATCAGTCATACACATGGTACAGCCTAACTTATCAATTAAAATATGCTGCTGTTTTTCTACATAGAAAACGTGTTGTATTGTTATCAGCTTGTAGCGCTAATAAAAGGCAGTCTGTGCAGTTAGCATAACAAACCCTACTGGTTTTGCCATGCTCCACTCCGTCTTCAGGGTTCTCAGCTAAATGAAGGCACCATTACCTAAGGTGTAGATTACATTATGAACCACGTTCAAAGAGAGTCATTAAGAGAAAAGCTGGGTGGAGATAAGAGAAGCAAAGTAAAGGTGGTAAAACTGAAAAGGTTCGACACATTATGGTCTGAGCTTTAAGAGCAAGCTTGGACAATCTCTAGGTTTTACGGTTTGCACAGTATTGGTCTGAAGCAGTATCCACACACACACACACACACACTTTGCTGTGGCTACTTTGGGAGGAAATAAACACAAATCAATTACAGAGTTTCAAAATTCAGCAAGAAAAGTTTGAAGTGGTCCCAGAAAAACTATAAAATAAAGATAAATCTAGTCCTTTTGCTTTTCCAAGATCAGATCAGACAGCACATTTATGTCTTTCTCCGCTGGGTGGCACTGCAGCACCAGCGTCACCATGTTGTCCTGACCTGGGAACACCTGAGAGAGCTGCTCTCTTAGGCCAGCTGTTTCTTCTGGAGTCCTGTCAGTACTGAGCATCAGTCCAGGACCTGCAGCCCCATGCGGCCTTTGCTGGTGTTCAGAGTCCCACCCTCTTCTGTGTGGTCTCCCTTTACCCCGGCCACCTCCACCTGATGTGTCCTGAACACCCACGAGTGTTCGGTCACGGAAGTTCAAGACCTCCGTCTGGGAGCGTGGTGGTTTGGAGGAAGTCAGTGCCGCAGCTAAGCCAGCAAAAGAGTGGTTCCCTGGATTGGGAGTCCTGACAAGAAGGTGATTAAATTCAGGGAACAAAGAGCATCAAATACAGATTTTTTTCTAATATTGATAACAAAAAACAGATCCTAGATTTAAATGGTTTGTTACCCGTGTTCTGAACGTAGGAAATCATTAAGGTGAGGCCCTCCTCTGCCCAGAGGGTCATCAGGAACCATGAAGAGATCTCCTACAAATGTGTACTGAAGAAGTCTGAAAAACAACAGGAGCTCACGAGTCTAAAAATTCAGCTGACGACAAACTGCAGTTATTATTTAGTAAAACTCATCCTTCAGCTATGGAAAAAACAAACAGTTGTTTTGTTGTTCAGCTATGTTTGAGCAAAAAATAAGAAAATCCCGTCAGTCCCAATTAAACATTTCTACCTCTTTTTGATGATGTCCCTCCAAACAGGGGACTCATCTGAAAGGTCTCTCAGATTATCATTAGTCACAATCACCCCATCCGTCTTCTGTGCAAGCTGCAGTATTAATCTGTGGAAACAACAGAGAACAGGGCTAAAAGATGCTCGCTGAATTACCCGGGAATCTCATGTATTCAACATTAACTGTTTTTTAAATCTTTAAACATTGAGCGCATGTACCTGTCATCATATGAGCTGATTCTCTTTCCTTGGACTTCCCTGGAGGGGGTGTAGGAGAGCAGGCCCAGCTTCTGCAGCTCAGTCAGATAGTGCTGTTCTGAGAGGCAGGAACAAACAACCCTGTTATGTCTGCTCGAAGGGGAAACACCCACACGCCTGCTGAGAGTACACCACAAGGCCACATTCAGCCCTGCTTTGTTTTTCCCCTTTAATATGACAAAGGCTAACACGCAAGTCATGCTTAAGAATTTATGCTCGCTTTGTAACTGTGGATAAGCAAGTAAACAGACGTACACAAGGTTATGTAACTTTACACTCATACTAGAAATATAACTGCTCCCCGTGAGTCAAAACATGGCAGCACACTGCTGCATTAAATGATGGGAAAGAAGCAGCGAAAGACAGAATAGTTCAAGAAATATATAAAAGTACTTATTTTCTGGAAGATTTTAAAATCATCAGATTAATTGGTGACAGGTACGGGTGTCAGGATTGGGTATAAAAGTAATATTCAACAAATGCTTAGTATTTTCGAGCAGGAATGGATAGTTTTTTTTAACTATTTTGTGCCAACTCGGTCAAACATTATTGCTCAATTAATTAAGAAAAAATTCTCAGTGTAAGATTACAAAGAATTTTGCTTTTTCAACATCTGCTTGTAGGATTCTGTAAAAATACACAAGGTCTCTGTGGGAATACTGCGAAGAAGCCGTGACTTAAAAGCACTGCTGGATGCATGTGGCCATCGAGTCCTCAAGCAGCACTGTTACCGATCAGTATGGGCTCAGCAGTACCTTTGAAAAATCCTTTTTACTCATCCAGTCTCCTGATACTGCAGGATTAAAGCGGGGAGGCGAACAAATGAACTCTTTGCAGACATACCACTGAGTTGGTTGCAGAAGCAATCATCTCAGAAAGACAGAAAGACAGTGACGATGTATTTTAAAGTGACGAGTCCACGTTTTAGCTGCTTTTAAGGGGGAAAAAAAACAAAGAACATAGGTCATGCATGTCTGAATGTTTGTGTTCAGCAAGGATGGACACAGATTATTTCAAGAAATTATCGTTTCCTCCCAAACCAATAAAAGGTTTAATTAAAAGGAAGGCTATTTCAACCCTATGGTAAACATGCCTCTATCCCAACTTTTCTGCATGTTTTGGTGGCATCAGATTAATTTCTATTTTTCTAAATACAATGAAGATCGACAGCTAAGACAGTAAAAATTACTCTTTTAGGTAAAGTTTTAAATAAATTTAATACTCCATTGGTTTAGTGACATTCATCTGACAGTAACTATAAGCTGCTGCTGGAAAGTGTATAGACAACGAATATTCATTTTATACATCTTAATACTACAAGAAGAAGATGTTAGACCTTTGATCCTGGGGTCCATCTTCTGCCTCCACTGCGGTACCAAAGCGCTCATGTGGCGATGGCCTCGGTCCCAGAAGTGCTGGATGGCCAGAGCGATTCCTCGGCAGGAGAAGAACTGACCCAAACCGTGACTGTGGAAGACGTGGAAGGACAAACATGAGGTTTGCAAAGTGAAAATCACGGTTAGAAACTATGACACATATTGATATCATCACAGTTCACAGGATCTTTTGGCACTATTGGAGAAAAATAAACACACTAGAGACCTCACCGATAAATATAAAAAAAAAAAAAAATCCATCCATGAGTTTATTTCCACTTCATGCATATATTTCAAACTGACCCTGCCCTGTAGCATTTATTGAGCACTCATAACCCTAAAACTATGAAAGGGTGATGTTGGCAGAAAATATCACTTTAACATCTATTTGCCACCTCATAGCCACGTTGCTCCCATCGATGATGATCGTCCTCAGTTCTGGGTCTCCAGGCTTGTCCGTTAGCTTGAGCTCAAAGGGAGTCTGCAGACCTTCCAAGAAGCGCTGCTCCCCCGTCACCACCACTGAAGACGGGGACACGAAGGCCCGTCTTTCTCTTGCTCTGGTGGAAGACGAGTCATCGACAGTGAAGATGGGGGGCTGAGCTTGAAAGGCTTGCTTGATGGACTGTGAAGAATGGAGCTTGGAGTTTGAGGAATGGTTGTGAGTCTGATGACTTTGTTTAGGGATGGCTGGATCGGGCCAGTAGGTGGCTCGGTCATGTTGCTTGTTAGACTGACAGCTTTTGAAAGGAGGGTCGAGGGATGAGGAGTAAATAGGCATGGGTGGCCCTTTGACCTCAGGCTGGATGACTTGGTGAGGTGTTTGGAAAGGCTGGTGTTGCTGTAGCTGAGACGTGAATTGGCTCATAGGCAGCTGCTGGGGTTTGTTCAGCCAGAGGAACAAATCTGGTTCTGCTGTAGGTCCAGGAATATTGGGCACTTTCACCTGTCCTCTCTCATCAGATTCTCTCTTTTCTGCTGGTATGAAAAGCTCAGCTTCTCTTCTTGGTTCGTCCTCAGTCTGTCCAACTTTTGGTTCCACTTTGTTCAGGATCATGTCATCACTCTCCCGTGGTCCGTCACTGAGGCTATCTACCTCTCTGCTCCCCTCTTCCTGAAGCTTCAGGAGCAGCTTGTGAGTGGATCCATCCGGCAACATGTTGTAGACTTTGGCTACGTTCTGCTCTGCGTACCCACAGCTAGCTGCTGCTCTTTTTACCACTCCCAGGACAAAGTCTTCCTCTTCTCCTTTCACCTCTAACTCCACAGTGTCTTCACCTTTAGGCTGTCTGCTTCTTCCTGTTGCCCCCTCTTCCTCTTCTTGTCCAACATCCATTTCCACATTGTTACCCATAACCTTAGCTTCTCCTGTACCTTCATCCTCTCTGTGCTCTGTCTCACAAGGTCGGTTCTCCACCAGGTTCAGAGCTGCACTATCTTGACTTTTTGCTTTTGGAACACAACAAATCACCTGCTCCCGGTCACTGCGATCTTGTTCTTGTTGAACCAAGTCAAGAATCTGCGATGCTTCTTTAGGTCCTGTTCTTGCAAGAACTCTTTTTACAACTTCCTCTGTATACCCCATAGCTGTGAAAAACTTTAAAAGAAGCCAAAACTCCTTGTTTCCCATTGATAAATGCAGCTCCGGTTCTTCATCCCCCTGCTGCCCTTTACTCTTCTCAGTGCCAAATGATGCTTGATGCTTGAGGTGTTCTTCTCCCATCTCCCGCGGAAAGGATGGGGGTCTCTCCTCAGCACCCTCTGCCATCCCTCTGGTGCCTGCAGGGGAGAAAAGGATTGAAATGAGTCCTTGCCTGCAGAGTCTTTCCACAAACTTGCAGCCATTCCTTCAGCCCATCTATCAGCAGAGCTAGAAGTATCAAGCACTGTTTTCTTAGTGGTTGCAGGTTTGTCCCAGCTATTATTAGAACCTCCATTTGAATTTGCACCTGCGTTTGAATCCATCAGCGCTGGGCTTGGGCTTGATCCAAGTCCAGATTCTTTCACCAAATCCAGCAGGATTTCCTTCACTGACCCCGGAAGCACGAGGAGATCCAGAATGTGTCTGTCCTCCCATTTCTCCACCAGGGTTTTGAAGGCCCGGCGTGAATCCAGGGACTCAAAGCCCCTCTCCCAGGTTTCTGGTCGTCTGGACTGTGTGCTCTCATACCTCGCCACCAAGTCCGCAATAAGGGAATAAGCTCGCACCACAGGCTCCGTCAGACCTGATATAAGCAGGAATCCAGGTGATCCGACCTGTACAGTCACAGGAAAACAGCTAAATTAACTTCACTCTTCTTTATATTTGTCAGACTAGATAAGTTTCTAGTTATGTGTGAGAACCACCTGGTCAGCAGTTTGGAGTCGGCTTCCAAGGCAATGTTTCCATGCCAAACCCCACACTTTCCCCAAGTATACTTTTGTTTTAATCTTTTTTACACACGTAGGATTTCCTTTTAAACATCAGTGTTAGGCATAAAGTTTCTGTTTATTCCCTTTTCTTGGAATATCACAAGTGGACATTTAACACATCTGAAAGTTATGATGTTGAAAACATTAGCAGTGATGTGTGTAGAAACACTGAGCAAGTACTCCAACGTGATGAAATAAGATGAGCAACGAGAAAAATAAGAGATTATAAAGCAAAGCTGTAAAGCATGATGAACAGGAAGCTGTTTGTGCAGCATTTTAAAGCTCATCTGCAGCACCAGCGGAGGAGACACGTTTTGTAAGAAGATAGGAGCGAGAATGCATCACTGTCAGCCAACATGGAGGAGAAGACTTGAAATCAGGGTGATGTAAGCTTGGAAGGGGAACGCGAGTCTCAGTTAGTAAGAACCCGCCACTAACTGATAGGATGCAGTTTGGTTTGAGCTGATCAGGTTGTAAACGGCTCCTCTGGCAGATTTGTGGAGGGTGTTCCTCAGAGCCCTTTTCTTCTAAGTCACCTCAAAGCTCTGGCAGAAAAAGAGCGTTCGCTGTAAGGAGCAGCTAATTCTCTGGTTATCTGCTTAACATCCAACTGGTACATTTGTTGATCAATGAAATACCAAACATGGCGTTGTAGGTGTGTGTCTCTTCTTGCTGGGCCTTTGTCCATCCAGAACCATCACAAGTGTTAATGAGCTTGAGAGACTGAACGGGTTTAAGCAGAAATGCACCTGGAGTTGGCGTAAAATGGACGTCAGTCGTTCACAGATTTGTTCAACAACAGCATTATTTTAGTTGGCGAAGCTATAAAGATGTAGATAAGAGTGCAACCAGCAACACTGCTGAGGAAAACTTTGTACAAAGACAGTTGTGTTTGATTCTGTTTTAATAAAATGTTATGAGGAAAAAAATCTGAACTATGTGCTTCAACAAAGCAAAACATGGACATTTCATCCAATTCTGGACATCGCAAAACAGGCACAGAAGCAAGGGGAACACTGAAGCTTTATTTCATGTTGGTGACACTGTAATAAATGAAAGATAACGGGGAAGAGAAATGCATGACCCTGTCTTCAGTCCCCAGCACATTTCAACTGAGCAGCGTGGAGCACAAAGCTGTTGCTGTGGTTCAGCCTTTTTGGGACCTGTAACATGTGCATGCCAGACCCGTATGTGTGCATCCTCATCAGACCTCAAGACATAAAATCGCTTGTGCTAAGAAGCACATTATTCTATTGATCGCTAGTTAAGAGACAGCCAACCACGACCAGCTGGTCCACATACAAGATTCTCCAGCTGAAGAACAACGTGTGTCAGGAGTGTGTGGTGGGTGAACTAAGAAACGTGCTTGGTGATGCTGCCCAGCAAAAAGCGTTTGCACCGTTATGATGGACTGCTCTAATTCAAACGAATGGTGTGTGTGAGGTTTTTCCCACATAATTGTCCCACGTGAACCGTAAGGTTTCAAAAACGGCAAAATTGTCATAATTTACGGTCATTTCAACAAATTGACAGCAAATAACTATGAAAGAGAGATTGTTTTAAAAAAAGAAAGTACATTTTTCCCTGACTTGTATATTTGCATTTTAACTAATCACTCCAAATATAACAGAAAAATCCCAGTGACATCCTAAATCTGTGTGTAGGAGCAGTTTTTACTTCCTCACGATGAACGACAAAATTTTAGCTGATGGCGTAACACTGATATTACCTAATAATGTACTTTTTTGGTTGGAATAACAAAAATGGAATTCCTAGATAATAGTATGACGCACCAGCCGGGTTTCAGTTCGATGTTGCCTTTAGAGCCACGGTTTCACTCATGTAAAACTTTGATGGAAATGAACTAGAAGGTGTTGATTATGTCATTATTTACACAGAAAAGTGTCCCGCTCAGCACAGTAACACACCGTTCACAGGGACCGCACGGCGAAGTGTGTTTGCTCCACTGAAAACTACTGCTGATCTGTTAACAAAGAAATACGTCCCACCGACAAACATTCACACAGTTTGTTTGGTGTGGATGAAGACGTTGCCTCTGCCTCTAGAAAACTGGGCTTTCCTTGGTCATTTGTTTTTATATCTCATAGAGAATCCGTGGTCGATAAAATGAGAAAGCAATGAGGCAAACTAAAAAGAAAAACAGCTTTTTAGTTATGACGGTAACTTACCACGATGTGTGCTGAAGTGCTTCTGATCAGGCTGTCCACGAACAGCCCTCTGGCTCCACAGAAGACGCAGTGAAGGGTCCCGGGATACGAAACCTCATGCTGCTCCTCCTGATTCACCACTCCCTTCACAAATAACTACAGAATGGAAATGTGGAACATAATACGACACAACATGTGGATATTATGAAACAAAAATGGAAGACAGGTTTACTTTTTTCTCTCTTTTCTTTATAATAAAACATAAAAAGCTAATTGTCACATTCAACTGGAAACCTAAATAAGGACCCAAATGCTGGACTTGAGCTCTGTTGCCACCAACTGTTGCGGGTCGGGATGCATTTTTTGGCATTTCCACACACGAAAACTGGGAAGGGTACCCTAATATCCGACCCGTCCGACTTTGTTGGGACCTTTCTGTTGGGGTACCAATCTAAAAGCCTCCTCCAACAAATTAAACCAGCTGTGCTGATGAGTAGGAAATTAATCAGAATACAGAAGGGGAAAGACTACAAAATAAAACAGGAAACCAAAAGACAATGGAAAAAATAAAATAAAACATTTGTCTCACAGCTCTTGTGGTGCTATGAGACAAATAAACTAAAAAGTACAAAAACAAAGTGCATCCTGCGTCATTTTTACAAACATTAGAAGCAGCTGCCGCTTGAGAATTTCCCCGTTTTCAAACAGTAAGCTCAGTGTTACACAGACTGCTTTCGTCTACCTGCAAACGTGTCTCATTCTGCAGTTTTTAACATGTTTTAAATTCTGGACTAAACTTTTTCTCTCGTCAGCTCAGGTGGACGAAGTTTCAGGACACAGACCCTAAAACTAACACTGTCACATGAGGAAAGTTGTCCACACCAAATAAAAACACTGAGGCTTCTGAGCTGGTTTGTTGGCTGGTCCTTATCACCATGCAACACACCGCCATGATGTCATGCCAGTCTAGCACGCCCCCAAATAAAGAAGGAGTGGCTTCAGACTGACCAATCAGAGCAGAGATTTCCAGAAGAGGGTTTCGAAGAAACAGAAGCTAATACACAGTGTTTCTGAGGGAAACGGAAGGATGCTGCTTCTTAAACTTTGAGAAGTTTTGCATACAGACACGATTTCATGTTATTTCCCCTCAATTCACGTTCTTTTGCAAACAAGCTGCTTTGTAAACAAGACTAAAATTCCCATCACATCCTTTAGTTGCTGTCCTTCGCCTTATCAGTTTTTTCTCCATGACTTTTTATGGTACTTCATATTTTAGACCTTTGACAGATTATTAGAAAACAGAAGTATCCACTGCTTTGACTAATTAGGTTGTGTATCTTCTACAACAAGAACATCATGTGGCTTACATATAATTTGCTTTTAAATTTTTTAACTGCATATTTGCCTGAGATTATTTATTATTAT
>JBAFSZ010000006.1:25595709-25612374 GCA_036919955.1 Melanotaenia pygmaea | reverse complement strand
AGAAAACCTCTGAGGAAGGTTTCCTACACCTGGTTGAATCTATGAAACCAAGAATGAAGACAGTTCTGAAGGCAAAAGGGAGTTCAACCCGGTACTAGCAAGTGAACCTAATAAAGTGGCCGGGGAGAGTAGATGCTAATGTATAAAAAGTCATTTCTTAAGAAACGCAGTAGGACTCAGCTTGGTAATAATGGTGAAGACATGCCTGGACGTACCCAGGTCGGCCTAAGCTAATCTACTTTGACATCATGTTATCAACATGAAGGAACGCAGTGGGAGGAGCCCTGCCGACAGTCAACCAATGGGAACGTGTAACTGGGTAACTGGGTTGTTGTTACTGAATGTGTTTATATTCATCATTTCTTTCCATTTCATGGACATCATCAACTATTTTTCGGAGCTCGTCAGAGACCCACTTTGTTTGTGTTATAATGTGAGAACATGAGACTTTTATAGATTTCCTGTTATTTATGTGAAACTGAACGCCTCCCTACTTGTGTTTAGTGTGGTGAAAGAAAATATTACAAGAAGTACATGGATATTTAATGGATTAAGCAGAGTATATTCTATGTGGCTGAAGATAAGACATGCTAATCAAATCTGTATTTATTTGTCTGTACTTTTTATTTATGACATCTTTTCATAGCTCAGGCTGTGATGGATTTATGGTTGATTGAAGTCTTTGGTAAATACTGCATGCATGCATCTGTCCACATAATATGCCTGATATGTATTAGTGGTCACATATTTAATTCAAATAAATGACTTTAAAATTAGTTAGATTTTTCTATTTCTCACCTTGCTGTGCTTTTACTATCAACATCAACAGATGATAGAGTGTGTGATGTCCTAGACCCTTAAAATGTCAACAAATTTAATATTATCAAGCACACATATAACACACAAAAGACAAAAAACAAATACTGGTACCAAAAATAGTGGAAAAAAACAAGAAGTTGCATCATTAAGCTCGATCCCTTTTTAAATGCTGATAGAGTTTGAGTCAAAAAGACTCCAGTTTAGGACGTAGTTTAAGTAAACAGAGCCACGTGATGACCCCTTTAATATAAAATATTCATAGAAAAAAGCACTTTTATAAAAGCACCTCTCCTTTCTAATTGGACACTTCCTAAACCTGCAGAGGCCTTCTGGTCATTAACTTACAAGGAGCCTGATAATGACTCTTTGGGTGGAAATATTAGAAAGTCATTGTGTCTTAAACAAGGTGAAACCAGCTGCACCTGCCCAGCACCAAAAGACATTCGTACAACAGGTGAAAAAAGCAAAGCGTTTCGGAGCCTGTCATTACCAAACCCTAACACGAATGTTCAAACCAAACATCTATGATGAGCTAATAGAGGTATAATAATGTCTTTGCTTCTTCTTCTAGTGAATTATGGCGCTTTGCAGGAGTTCAGGGGAGGTTGAAGACTCCGCTCTGGAGGGCTGGAATGTGATTGGCTCCGGTGGTTTTGGACAGATCTACAAAGCCAGGCATCGTCGTTGGGGCTGCGATGTGGCCATTAAACTGCTTCATTATGATGATGGGTAAGTGGTTGCAAAGAATGCCTGTTTACCAGGTAATGAGATAACTTACTGACCGGACAAACCAACACACACAGGACCAGCTCCTCATTGCTGCGTGAACTTGACATGATGCGTCAAGGAAGCAACCCTTACGTTATTCATGTCCATGGGATGTTTAAGGGTCGACCGCCTTTTCTCAGCTCCTCGGTACAGCTTGGGCTGGTCATGGAGTTCATGGAGAGAGGATCACTGGCTTCCCTGCAGGTATGCAGTCAACTTCACTTCCAGAGCAAAACATCTCAGCAACCCTTTGTTCATGGATTACCATGAAGTTTTATAAATTCATCACATGGTAATGAAGCTAAATGGTTGATACTTCCTAATGTTTTTCTTAATTTATGGAACTAATTGGGTTAAAATGTCAAGCATGGTAAGGAAAGACTAGTTTGGGGTAGAAGACTTCTCACTTAATGGTTATCAGAATAAGTGGGATTAAATAGATCAGTCTTAGTGACTGGTAAAATATACCAAAGTTTATGTTGCACTACAGCAAACTACAATTTCTCCACTGTAGCATACAATACAAATGAAGAAGAGACTGAACAAAAAAAGGAGTGTATCATCAATTTAGATGTATAACAATCCTTCCTCTCCTGACAGAATACGTTACGAAGTCCACTACCCTGGCCGCTGTCTGTCAGACTGACTCACCAGGTGGCTCTGGGTATAAACTTCCTCCACACCTGCTCCCCCACTGTCCTGCATCTGGACCTGAAGCCCAGCAACGTCCTTCTGGACCCCTCTCTGAATGCCAAGGTGAGGCTCTGTGCTTCACTCATTTACATAATGTTCTCCATGATGCAAAGGTAAAAACATTGGGCCTCATTCACCAACCATTCTTACACACCAATTTGTTCCTAAGTCCTACATGGGAACATACAAATTGTATAAAATTATTATTTCAAAGTTGGTATATGATAATATGGCTTTACTTTGGCCAACAGTTGTAGGTCTTTGTTTAACAAATTTAAATGTGCTGTCAAAAATCAGGTCCAATATTTTGGCAAGATGAATAAACCCAAAGGGTCTAGAGTAGTCCACATGTGTTATGAAGGACCTCACAGAGACAGTACTGAATTGACAGGTTTATTGCTCACAAGGGGATCTTGTTCAGAAAGGATCTTACGAGTTCAAAAGCTAGTACAGAGTCCAAGGAATCAGCTGGGTCAGTCGGGACCGGGATAGGGAAGAGGAAAAGTTCATGTTGCATGAACGAGGTCCGACGAAGACTGTCAGGAGAGCTGACGCCTATATATCCTGGGATTAGCTGGGATTACCTGCAGGTGTGTTCCATTAGTATTCCGGAGAGGGAGAGCGGCGGTGATTGACTGGAGCAGGTGTGGGCGTAGCAGAGTCTGGTGCAACGGTGACACCATGGCAGGTCATCAAGGGCTACAGCAAATCAAATGTTATCATATCAAGCCAAATGTCTGGATAATACCTAATTAATGATATTATTTAATCAGCATTTATAAGAAGTACCTATTTCCATACAAATACCGCCCACCCTCAAAATAAAGGAGTTAGCTGCATCAATGTGGAAATACATAAAAGTCATATATCTAGTATTTTCTGACTGTAACTGGACCATTTTTTTATTTCAGAAATCACAGCTTCAGTGAATTAAAAGAAGCTTGCAAGAGCTTGATTAAAGGAAAGTGGTACGGTATAAATTGTTGTGTCATCTGCATATAAATGTATGCTGGCTGGATTTAGTCCCAGTCTTAACCCTTCAATAAAATTAGTAAATAAATGGGGGGCTAAAATAGATCTTTGCTGAACACCTTGTTACTGTGAGAGGCTAATATAAAGTTTTCTGCAATGACATACTGAGCTAATAAAATCTCAGCTATTTTACTGCTAATTCTTTGTAACAGAAGTTTTATATTTCAAAATATATAAAGTTGCAAAGTGTTTTTCAGTATCTAAAGACATTACATTATCCTTCATTGTAAAACTGTTTCAGTTGGCCCTTTGTATAAGATGCTTAGTCAAATACTTTAGTCAGCACTAAAAGTAGAGAATAGGGAAGCAGAAGCAGAGCTGGTTTCCAGATCTTGGGAATGGCCCTGTAAGTCACCTGTTTTCGTCAAATGTCTGACTATCTAGCTGCAGTATGACTAAGCATTCTTTAAATAAGAGGATTGATACAACGAAAGATTTGCCTTATTAAGAAAAACCTAATCATTACATGTTTAGTGATTCATCTATGAGTTGTTATGATTTGCTTCTCCAGTAATGATTTTTAAACTTGTCCTGAAATTAAAAGCTTGGCAGAAATCACTAAATCATTAGAACCCGAAAGCTACAGTTAAGTCAAGTTGGAATATTGTGTCTGCTAGTGAGTAATTAATAAAAATATATTCTATCTCTGTCTTCATCACAACCCATCGCACCACGCATACTCTCTTATACCACCTTGAGAACATTTTCCTCCTCCTCCCTCTTCATATGAACTACCCTATCCACCCTCTCTTTTCTCTAGCTTACAGATTTTGGCCTCGCCAAGTTTTATCACAGCTGCACACGGGCTTCCAGGAAAAGCAGTGAAGACGAGGGGGGAACTATCAGCTATATGCCACCAGAGGCTTTTGATGTATCATATCGTCCTACACCGGCCTCTGATATCTACAGGTAAATGAACACATGGGCCAGTTACGGAATTTTATAAAAGAATGAGCGACAGAAACTAGTTTTAGTTTGGATTTGCTCTAGTAAAGCTGCCACTCATCTAGTAGTAACAATGAGCAACTTCAGTGTAATTGAGCATTGTTGTATTCATCACAATGGCGTATCAGGACGTCTACTTACTGTGGCAAAGTTTCTGAACACAGGTTTGGTAGGAAGTAAAACCACAAGTAAATGTGTGATGGTAACAGGTGACAAGAGCATCAACAAGAAAAAATATTTACTGTAACAGATTGAACCTCCAGGTACTCATGTGACTTCTTCTTCTGTTAAAATGCACCATACCACCACCCTGCTGTCTTCACATTTACCATCACTGGTTGTATTGAAGTTAGTTTGATGAAAAGTTATTAACTTTGTTGAACTCCTTCGTCTCTCTTTCAGCTTTGGTGTTCTGCTGTGGTCTGTTGTCACAGGGAAGCAACCATATGCTGGTAAGTCATTATTATGTTAACATGTTGACTGGATTTACAAGTTGTTTTCTTCACTCTGAGCTGAAATACATCAGGTATTTAGTTTTTAGTAACTCTGTGTGCATGGTGGTAAAATGGACTTACCGGAGCTTAGTTACAGAAACCAACAACCCAAAACGTTGTAGCGCCTCAAAAGATCAAAGCTGAGGTCTAGAAAACCTGGAAGGAAATTGTGCACAACAGCTGATGAAAACTGTAGCGTTAACTTTACCCTTTAACTATCAACTGGTAAAGCAGATAGTTCTGTGACTACAGTGGATTTTATTGATCATTTGTGGAAATAAACTTGCCTGAGCCATCCCAACCACTTGGTCTGGCTATGTAATGCCAAACGTTAAGTGTTTGTTATTCCATTATTCTTTCAAATTTAAACCATTTCACTGTCGTTACTGTTATTGTCATCTCACCAATTTGTTAAAAAAACATCGATTCTCATTATTTTTGTCCAGTTAAAAAGAATAAATGCAAAGAAACATTTTTCTCTTGCTTTTTGTTGTTAGTGCAAACTTAAAGGAAAAAAATAGCTTTGGATCTACTAAGAAAATATTTCTAATGCAACTTAAAGTAGCACTGCGTAACTTTCCAAGCTTTAAACTCTGTGCTTCTGACTCGTTTTGATGGCACAGTGACATTTATCATGTACATTCCTGAAGCCATCATGGCCCAGCAGCATCCAGAGGCTGAGACAATTTTACTTCCCAACCTACAGCTGAGTTTTGCTTTACGCACCACGTCATAATGCAGCAACAGAATATCAACACACTGGTTGTTTTGAACAAGCATCATAGTTGTTTTAGCAAAGAAATGCAAGAGTATATTATCAGAGGAAGAGAGGAAAAGAAAGAGAGAAAGGGACAAAGCAAGAAATAAGACAACATCAGACCGACTTTTACTGGATGACAAGAGTTCAGAGAACAGGTAGGATGCAAGATGGATGAAGAATTAGCAGTCGTTAGGGGGCGCCTCATTGAGAAAATCTACCAAAGCTCCATAGCACTTCTTTAAATTAAGTTATGATACAATTAAAAATTACAAAGACATAGACAGAGCAGACCTCCTTAGACCTACAGTTCATTCTCAACATGAGAAGTTGACAAGTCTCATCCTTGGGATGTCTCATGGTTTGTGTATTGGTTTAAAGCCTCCTTAAAAATGGAGCATCCACCTAGACTGTTTGTTGGTGAAACATGTAAAAAGTGCTGAGATACGTTTTCACTAAAAACAAAAAACAAAACAAAACAAACAAAAAAAGGAAAAACAAAGAAAAACACATTTTATGGGGTCTTTCTTCCCTGCCGATATGGGACAGTCAACCCTGTTTTGTGTAGTGTTGCTAAAACACTCACATTATAGCGTCAAAGCAGCTGCTTTAGATATTGATATGTTTTGGCCAAACATAAACTTCTCCTTCATGCTAACACATCTGTAACAGCATTTCTCTATCTCTTTCTTCTGCTGCAGATGTATGGCCCAGCATAGTGCGGTTTCGCATCCCGCTGGGAGACCGTCCATCGCTGGATGAGATCAGGTGTCAGGCTGCAGGTTGCGCAGGGTTGACAAGACTAATGGACCTCATGCAGAAATGCTGGGAGGCTGAAGCCAGCCAGAGGCCCACTGCCTTAGGTAAGAAAAGTTCCTCATTTATAAAAAAAAACATCAAGCTAGAATTAGAGAAACAATAACTTTATAAACACATGTATGCTGTTGATTAGTAATTTGGTCCGAAATATGGACATATTTCTAAGCTGCAGATTTAAGGCTACTTGTCAGGTGATTTAATGAAGGACTTGGCTATAACTGTCTCACTAGTTAGCTTCCATCCATTCATCCATTGTTTGCCGCTAATCCGATGGTGGGTCACAGGGGCAGCTGCCTAAGTAGGGAAACCCAGACTTCCCTCTCCCTGGTTACATTCACCAGCTCATCCGGGGGGATCCCAAGGTGTTCCCAGGCAAGCCGAGAGATGTAGTCCGTTCAGCGTGTCCTGGGTCTTTCCGATGGGACATGCCCGGAACACCTCACCAGGGAGGAGGCCAGTAGGCATCCTAACCAGATGCCCGAGCCACCTCATCTGGCTCCTCTCGATGTGGAGGAGCAGCGACTCTACTCTGAGCTCCTCCCGGATCACCAAGCTTCTCACCCTATCTCTAAGGGAGAGCCCGGCCACCCTGCACAGAAAACTCATTTCAGCCGCTTGTATTTGCAATCTTGTTCTTTTGGTCACTACCCACAGCTCGCGTCTTCGTCGAAGACACTCCACCCTTTTCCGGCTGAGGACCATGGTCTCGGATTTGCAGGTACTGATTCTCATCCCAGCCACTTCACACTCGGCTGCGAATCACTCCAGTGAGAGCTGAAGATCACGGCCCGATGAAGCTAACAGAATCACATCATCCGCAAAGAGCAGAGACCCAATCCTAAGGCCACCAATCCGGATCCCCTCAACACCTCGGTTGCGCCTGTCTATAAAAGTTATGAACAGAATCGTGACAAAGGGCAGCCTTGGTGGAGTCCAACCCTCACTGGAAACGATTCTGATTTAATGCCAGCAATGCGGACCAAGCTCGGACACCGGTCGTTCAGGGACTGGACAGCTCGTACAAGGGGGTCCAGCACTCCATACTCCCAGAGTACCCCCCATAGGAGTCCCCGGTGGACACAGGTGAACATCTTCTCTAAGTACACAAAGCACATGTAGACTGATTGAACAAACTCTCATGCCCCCTACAAGACCCTGAAGAGAGTGTAGAGCTGGTCCATTGTTCCACGACCGGGACGAAAACCACACTGCTCCTCCTCAATCCGGGGTTTGACTATCCGATGGACCCTCCTCTCCAGCACCCCTGAAAAGACCTTACCGGGGAGGCTGAGGAGTGTGATCCCCCTGTAGTTGGAGCACACCCTCCGGTCCCCCTTTTTGAAGAGGGGGACTATCCACCAGTCTGCCAGTCCTGGGGAACTGTCCCTGATATCCACGCAATGCTGCAGAGGCATGTCAGCCAAGACAGTCCTACAGGATCCAGAGCTTTAAGGTACTCTGGGCAGACCTCGTCCACCCCCAGGGCCTTGCCACGGAGTAGCTTTTTAACCTCAGCCCCAAAAAGGGGAGAGCCAACACCAGTGTCCCCAGACTCTGCTTCTTCATCGGAAGACGTGTTGGTGGGATTGAGAAGGTCTTCGAAGTATTCCATTCACCACCTCACAACTCCTTCTTCAGGACTCCTTCTTCAGTTTGATGGCATCCCTTACTGCTGGTATCCACCAACAAGTTTGGGGGTTACCGCCATGACAGGCACCGAAGACCTTGCGGCCACAGCTGCGGCTGGCCGCCTCAACAATAGAGGCACGGAACACAGCCCACTCGGACTCAATGTCCCCCTCCTCACCCGGGACATGGTTGAAGCTCTGCCAGAGATGGGAGTTCAAACTCTTTCTGCCAGACGTTCCCAGCAGACCCTCACAAGATGCTTGGGTGTGCCAGGCATGACCGACATCCTCCCGCACCATCTGACCCAATTTACCACCAGGTGGTGATCAGTTGACAGCTCCGCCCCTCTCTTCACCCGAATGTTCAGGACATGCGGCCACGAGTCCGACGATACGACTACAAAGTCGATCAACAAACTGCAGCCTAGAGTGTCCTAGTGCTAAGTGCACATGTGGGCACTCTTATGCCTGAACAAGGTGTTCGTTACGGATAGTCCATGACGAGCACAGAAGTCCAACAACAAAACACCACTCGGATTCAGATCAGGGGGGCTATTCCTCCTAATCACGCCCCTCCAGGTCTCGCTGTCATTGCCCACGTGAGCATTGAAGTCCCCCAGCAGAATGAAGGAGTCCCCGGAAGGAGTGCTCTCCAACACCCCCTCCAAGTACTCCAAAAAGGGTGGGTACTATGAACTGTTATTTGGTACAAAAGCACAAACAACAGTCAGGACACCTGAAGGCGAAGGGAGGCTACCCTTTCGTCCACCGGGGTAAACCCCAATGCACAGGCGCCAAGTTGGGGGGCAATGAGCATGCCCACACCTGCTCAGCGCCTCTCACCGCGAGAAACTCCAGAATGAAAGAGGATCCAGCCCCTCTCAAGGACAATGGTTCCAGAGCCAAAGCAGTGCGTCGCGGTGAGTCCAACTTTATTTAAATGGAACTGTTCAACCTCACGCACCAGCTCAGGCTCCTTCCACCAGAAAGGTGACATTCTACGTCCCTAGAGCTAGCTTCTGCAGCTGAGGATCAGACTGCCAGGGTCCCTGCCTCTGGCAGCCGCCCAGCCCACACTGCACCCGACCCCTATGGCCCCTCCAGCAGGTGGTGAGTCCACGGGAGGGGGGGCCCATGTCACCCTTTCAGGCTGAGCCTGACCGGGCCCGACCAAGCTGACCGATTTTTTAGTTAGCCTAAAAAATGTAATCTTTTTGCTATACAAATTTGTACAACATGAAATTCCTTTTCATCTCGTACATCACTGTTTTACGCTTTCATTTGCTGAGTATATCATGGGAATAACCAGATGCCACAGCAGATTATGATTTTTTTCCCTGATAATCAAACTTTCTTGTCTTTATGGTTTGTTCAGAGTGCACAAGACAGACAGAAGAACTGTTTGAGATGCACAAACATGCAATAGTTGATGCTGTCTATCACATGCTGAAGAAACTGGATCGTGCATCCCCAAGTCAAGCTGAGGTGAAATTTTTAACATGACAAAGCATATTACTACTTTAATTACTATTTTAATCACAGCCTGACTGGCTCTTTCTCTTCCTCTTTATCAGGACCTAAATGGAGAAGAAAAAATAACAGAGCAGCTTAAAATGGTTTCTATAGCGCAGGCTCCAGGTTTGTTTTATTATATTATGAAATTATATTATATAAATACAGTTTACTAATGATTTATCTTTTCAAAGACAGTTAGTTAGTTTTACCACCCCATTTGAATTGTGATAATGCATGCTGTATCTTGTTTGTGGATCTATGTAGAGTCAGGTTAGTTGATTTCTTCTATTTATGCTAGCTAAGTTATGCTAAGCTAAGATATGTACTTATCTTAATCAACTACAAGGGTGTGAATTTTGGTTGTTTTTTTGCAGCTTTTGACTCCATTGTAATGCTCTTCATGAGATTGTAACGTTTTCATCAAAATGTAATGACAGTTGGTCATCAGCTTGGTTTGAATTCGCTAAATCAGATTAAAATGACTGTTTATGAGCTACAGAGATAATGTTTTACAGCACCAGTTTTCACCTTTAGCATTTATCTGTGCAGTGCCTGCCAGAGCTGAACCTGTGAACATTTGTAATGATGTACCAACAGGAAACCCGCCAGTTCAGGTGAGAATCAGCCTCTTCTGATTATAATTACAGCAACAGCCGTCCTAATGTGTCTTCACCAATAAGGATTCATATGTAAATCATTGCTGCTTCAAAGCACTAAGTAGATTTCAATAATGGAGAGCAAATAACATCTTAATATTACAAACATAATCCAATTTTCAGGAATTACTGAAAGTGTTGGTCCTTTAACCTGCTAAGAATACTAAGTGACACACTATGTCGTTTTGGAGTTTTCTTTGATTGCAGCAAATTGGTTAGTCCTGTGGTATTACTACATTGTATGTTTTTAGGAAGTATAGCATTCATAACTTCCTGCTGCACCAGTGGGGGTTTTCAGAAAAGGTTGGTAACCACAGCCACTCTGAGAATGTGTAGAAGGTTTTTATCAGTGCAGTAAGAAACAGAGTTTTCAGAACGAATATTGTAAGACAAAACAAATAAATATTCTGTATATAACGTTAGAGACCTCAGAGATTACAAAGACAACTGAGAGAAAACTGGTGTGACTAATGAGTAATAATCATGCTATGTACTCATTCTGTTTCTCTCCATTAATAATTGTTGCAGCTCTGAATCAGGTGAAACAGCCACCGAGTTAATCTGTTTATACCTTAATTATGACCCGTAACACCATCCTGTAAAGACCGTCCCCTACCAGCAGCAGGGCCAAGCACTACTGATAGGAAAGTGGTATGAGACCCATTCTCAAGGGTTGCTTTTAAACAAAACATTTAATGGTGCTTTCTGACCACCTCCTAAGTAAATTTGGTCCAAATATGTCAGAAAGACACAGAGTGACTCATTTTTCTTCCATTAATTCACACCTTTATTCCAAGTGGATGGTTTTAGAGGGTGTGACGTGACCCACAACCCCACTCCATCTCTTTTGATATCTTTACTCTTGGAGCACATTTTTATGGCATGATACAACAGACATTCTCAAATATTAATATTTCTCTCACTTGCAGTTGGAAAAATGGAGCCGATGGGCTACCAAGCCCTCTTTCAAACGCTATGAGTCGCCTTAAACTGGCCAAATTGTTTTAACATACACAGCAGAATTATCAACTTCTGGTTAGTTAAAAACACCAGTGGATAGTAATTCCTCCTTCCCAGACTGGCTAAATAAACTCCCTGTTCCCTGCTGTTATTTTGTTAATAAGAGGTAGCATAAGTACCGTTACCACTATAAGAGGCTGAATAACTTTGTAAAGTGATGTAACTTTGGCTTGTTAATCTGAGGTTTTGGGTTTGTTGTGACTTAACACACCCAGTTATATGCTTAAAACACAGATAAGGGATTTTTTCCACAGTAAGTCTTCAAAATGAGTCCTCAAGGAGGACTTTCATTTGTAAAGCTGATATATTTCATATGTTAACTGGTTTTTCACTTCTGAAACCGCTTTTGTAAAATATTCTTATCATTCCTCGTTAGAAGGTTATTCAAACTGTTTGTTTGGGGTCGTAAAACTATTTTACCTTTGTGGACACCATTTGCCTGGATGTCCTGATTACATGTAAACACAGTACATGTGACAACTTTGTGTCACTTCCTGCAGCCAAAAATTAATTTAATTAGGTTTAGACATTTTTGTGTTACATATATCCTTCACACTGAGAGGACTGGAGTGTGAGGGATGCACTGACATTTTTACAGCATACATGCAGTTGCTTTTATGACCACTAGAGGTCACAATGTCTTTATACATGCAGTAAATCTAGACCCGTTTGGTCTGCATGACATATCACATGAGGTCTTATTTGGGAACTCCACACTCTGAGGTGGAAGTCATTTCTAGGTAGTCAAGCTTTAAGCCTGTATTTAACATCTGTTTTCAACAATGTGTGCAAAAATGTTTTTGCTCTGTGTAACACGTTTTCTAATTAGTCACTATTATCTAATTGATTGTGAGGCAGTGGACCACAGAGAACTATTTTACTGGGTGGTAAAGGGAAAGTTCAACATTTTAAGATGGGAAAGCCGTTATGGGATTAGTCGCTTTCCAGTACACAACATGTCATATCAAACACATGGGTGGTAAAAATGTAAGTCTTCTGAGTCATAATCCACCTTTACCTTTTTATGTTGCAGGAAATGGCTGGTAGATGGACTCCAAATCAAAGAGAAACAGTCAGAGGTAAGAAGGAGGTTGGAGCTGAAGCAGGAAGGAAAACACTGATATCCTGATTTACACAAACAAAACAATCTGCTTCGTGTTTTCAGGTGTTTTACTTTTACTTTTTCAGATTCTCCTCCGAGGAGGCTCAACAATGTGTGTCAGGTTGATCAGGCCCACTCATCAGAAGACCATAAAATAAAACCATCTTCTGTTCATCCCATTCATTCATCATCGCCATCTACTTCAATAAATAAGTCGCCTCAAGACAATGCAGGAAAAAACTTTCAGCCAGCTTTTCACCAACAGCTGAAACCACAATACCAAGTGAGTTTTTATTCTCACAAATGCCTCCAGCAAAAGGGAAAAAAGAAACTAGCAGTAACAGGGAAGGTCACCAAATCATGAAGAGAAGCTAAATGTAGACTGAGACCAGAAAAAAGGAGCATTGCTTCGGTGGTTTAATAATAAAACCCAAAACAGGAACTCACAGACCAACAAAACTGAAGAGTAATGACATTTAATGGTCCATTAAACTAGCCTGGCTTCAGTGCTAAATAAATTATAATGCTTAACTTAATGTGAAAAAACATTTGCAACAGCGGTGCTCTGAAACGCTTTTACATGTACAGGAAATCTGAGGTGGTGGGTGAAGGCAGGTAAGCTGACCTGGAAAAATGGGTTAGCTGATTGGTGATTCAGGTAAAAGAAAGAAAGGCTGAAACGAGGGCATCTGGTGGACGAGATGATGCATGAAATGGAAAAAGTTCATCTCGAGCAGAATGTACGGAGCCTTTTGGGTGCCAAAAATGGAAAAAAAATTGCATGTCTATGTTTATTAAGGTGTGACTTTGTATTAATAAAAAGTGCAAATGAGATATTGTGTGGCCACATCCTAAAGGTAATAAATATATGGCCATTTATAATAAATCAGGGGACTGAGTTGTCAAACTTTGGCTTCAGCAGTTTGCAGTTAAAACCTTTTTACTTTGCAATTGTTTAATTTCCTTTGGATAGTAATGACAATGTTTTTAACAAATGGTTGAAATACCAGGTAATAATATAGTAACGATAGCTAAATTCTCAAAACTTGGAACAGTAACTCAATGATAAAAACTTTTGGTATTACATCCAAAACCAAGTGGCAGCGAGACCTCAGACCGGCTTATTTCTAACTAATTTTAATAAGGTTCATTATAGTTACTGAATACAGAGCGGACGGATAAAGGGCTGCATTAAGTGTATCTTTGTAATCATGACATTGTGCTTGCTGGATATTGTTTTAATTCATCCCAAGTCCAAACTACAGTGAGACTGAATCAGATTTATCCATCTTTTGAATGTTGTAGCCTAAGAGTTTGCCCATTATTGTGGCTGCAACAAAACAGTTTAGTTATCCCGACACAGCGTTTGCTGTTACAGTTTTATTCTCATGCATTTGTAACACGTGACCACACAATATTTATGTAGTCATGTTGGGGGCTGTGTAGCCAGGTATATCTAAAAGTAAGTCACAAATATACAAAATTAGTGATTTAAATGTTTTATGTGGGAATCAAACAGCATTTTTATACAAGTGTAATTTCAGCATTCATATTTTTCAGTAAAGTTCTTTAAAATAAAATAATTTTTTCCCAGAAACAATGAAAATGCCCCTGAGAGCTGAGCCCAGGGCTCAGTGGTTAGGGATGGGTGGGTGAGTGGGTGAGTTATGACGGGGCAGGCTGGTGTCGGAATAGTTTGGCCAAACCACAAACTCGTGAACAGGAAGCAACTCTACAATGGAGCGTTAATTGGTTGACTGTTATAAATTTTGAAAGGGGGCACTATTATAGTGATTAGGGGGCGCTCCATGATGGTTGAGATGAACTGATAGACCAGTTATTAGAACCTGTATTTTTTCCTTCATTGGTTTTGCTCATTGGCCCTGCGGTGGACTGGTGACCTGTCCAGGTGTACCTGATAAAATGCTGGTTAGGCTCCAGCTTCCCCGCGACCCATAACGAACAAAGCGGTATAAATACTGGATGGACTTTGCTCCACCTTTTGCTTTGTTTAATGAAGTTTATAAATACTGAACAGCTCATTTTTTAAGAGTTGATAAAATAAATGAAAAGCTCAGAAAATAATTGTTCATGCTGATAGATGTTTTAACTACCTTTTTAAAATGAATTTCTCTTTATTTATCAATCAGGTGAGATTTTACGTTGAAAATATAGCATGTTGTACTTTTATTTACTTGCATTGCTAACAGGTAGCACAACTAGTTACCTCAAGTATAAACAAGTCCTTTTTTTAAACTGGAACGTAGTCATTTGGAGTGAGTTTAATTATAACTCCAAATTCTGAGGTAGACTGAATGCGCTGTTAAGGTCCATTTATACTCCCTTTACTAAGCAAATAGGTACGTCCACAAGTCACTACCCTCATACTTTCATGCGTCCCTTACATTGTCATGGTTGTTACCTAAAACGCCCACCAGATGGCAGTGCAGAGTTCACCTCCGAGTTCCAGCGTCAGTTTCAGACAATAAAAACATGGAGATGGGGGAGGAGATCATGATAATGTTCATTCTCAGAGAGAGGCATAAAAGAAAATAGGACCAAAGGACCAAATTACATTTGTCTTCGTCTTTAGTGCAGAGCTTAATGTTTCTTTATAACCTGGTTTCCCATTTTCAGCTCACTACACACTCCTGAAGCAACTTGCATCCGCAGGGAAACAGTTACATGAACATAAAAAGTCATGCTTGAACAAAACCAACTTTGAGATTTTTTCTCTTTCCTTTTTTTTATAGGTTGTTTAGGGCTCAAATTTCCACTCTTCAGGACCTCCTCAGGCCTTTCTCTTGTTGGGTCAAGTTTTACACTAATAACATTAATCAGACTTTCTTCTTCTCTCCGCAGCGTCAGTTTTCCAGCCCCGGACGCACAGTCCACATGCACTTCTCCGACGTGACTGGATTTCAGCTTGGCAACAACAACAGCATTTTCATCTCCACCCCTGACCCACTGGAGAGGAAGCGGCACCCAACAGCACCGTCAGCAGTACCAGTGACTCCCCATCACACCAAGTAGAAAAGACACAACACGAAGATCTAATCTTTCCTCTGTTTACCTTTTCATTAAGGCAGGATTCAGATCATGTTGTAACTGCAGGAAGGGTTTTCGTTCATTTTTATTAGTCCTTTTTGTCTCTGCTTTTTCTGTTTGAAAACTCACACCAGTGAGCAGAAACCTCACACCTCCCTTTTGCACTGTCAGCAGTATAAATACGAGCCAAGTCTGCTCAGATGGTTTTAGCTTTTTAACCAACTGTGGTAGAAAAATATCCACGGTTGTTGTTCCAACTCTCCTTCAGATGCCAAAAACTCCTTTCTGACAGGCTGACTATTAATGAGGAAAGGCTGTGTGAAAACTCATCTCATATATTTTATAAAACTAGTGACAGGAACCTTTCAGGTTCTCTTTTTCTTATGCTGGAATCTCAACCTTTAGGTGTCATAATAGTTAAAATGAAGATGAAGAGGAAGAAGTGTTATTGTGATCCATCCACCCTTGCATGGCCGGAAATATGTTAAATGTCCGGTGTGTAAATAGATGTTTTAAAAAAGGGTATGCACAGCTCTGATTTTTTTACACTTTTTCTTGTGTAGCTAAGGAAATGTTTTGGTTCACTGCAGGTTCAATGAAACTTATTTTAAAAGGAACAATGTACATATTTAACCATCTGGATGTACCAGCAATACAGGTTGTCATTTGACATTAAACTGTGTTTTAAATGAATATTTTCCTGTAGTAGAAGCCCAATGTGATTTCAATGAAGTCCTGGAAAAACTATGAATTTAATGTTTGTGTGTTGTTTGCATAAATGTTCTCTCACATGAGTCTGGGGACTATTTTCAGCAGCAGATGAAGATGCATATGGTGCTTTGTGAGCATTACAGCAGAGTTATGTAAAACAGTACCATACTAAACAACTAAATCAGGAACATCAAGAACTTGAAGTCTGTAGAAGTTTAAGAAAATGACTATATGTATGATTAAGACCATTTAATAAATTCTGTTTGTATATGGTTTTTAAATGTCTTGTATTTGTGGTGTTTTTAAAATTATTTTATCCAGTGAAAAAGTTTCTGTAAAATATGATTTCAAACCAAGTTGGTTAAGATCCTACACCTGACAGCTTTTTAAAAACGTCATTATTGCCTTTCCAAGAAAACTGGACTCACCATTCATAAGGACATGTACAATAGCCACATTCTTCTGAAATTCTAAATCTCTCTTTTCACTGTTCTTCTGCAATTCCCTTTTGCCCTTCTTTACCTGAAAATTTTCAAATATCCATCAACAGCTTGCCACTGGAGGAGCTGCTGTCTCCATCACAGACCCTCTACCTCCATTTCTTTCTATCCCACACCCGTTCTCAGATTTCACTCTTCCATCCCCATCTGATATTTCT
>JBAFSZ010000006.1:25582470-25593240 GCA_036919955.1 Melanotaenia pygmaea | reverse complement strand
GGAGGATCAAGGAAGTGAGGAGCAGAAGACCTGGGAGTGCTGTGGAATCAGGGGAGTGGCAGGACAGATTGTGACAGAGCCAAAGTTGTAGCCAGGATCTCCCTTGTCAGATAATTTGTTAGTATATATTTCTGTTGTTCAGTATTAGAGAGTTTTTCACTGTTAATAGAAAAAAGTCAAAAACAAAAGAATCAAATATTGTGTACAGGTAATGCTAAGTATAGCCAGTGAGTTATTTCCAATCCCTGCCCCAAAGGTTCTGAAATCTGGAAATACAAGAAAGTATAAACATTATTTATTTATTTATTTATTATTTATCATGTCCACTGTAAAAAAAAGATCCTCAACAACAGAAGAAACTAACTTTGTCCCCCACCTGTTGCCCAATGTGAGGTGGAATACACTCCAGCCCATGGTGTGAACAGCAAAAGGCAAAAATATAGACACAATGAACGGGTGGATTCTTGTATGATGTACACTTTCTAACACACAGTGAGTCACAAATAAGGAATTTAACTCGGGGGAATTTTGCTCTCATTGTACTTTTAGCACAAAAAGTAACAAATAATTAAAATAAAATCAAATAAAGTCTAGGAAACAGAAGCAAATTAGATATAAACATAACATTAACATGTTATTTACAGGTTGGGATAGTGCAGTAATGTGCAGTTATGTGCAGTTATGCATCAGTGTGTGTGTGTTTGTTCATAAGAGTAATGGGCTGGAGAAAGAAAGGGTAATGCGTCCCTCCTCCACCTCCTTCTGTCTGGACGTATTGCCAGCCCTGTGGTGAGCGGTCTTTATTCTGGTCTCTGAGGTGGCTGCTGGTTGCTCGGGGCTTGGGGCCCTCCTGCTCTGCCGCTGTTTCCTGGAGGGGGCATGGTTGCATTTGCATGATCACTCAAGACAACACACCCTTAATGTTAAGTACACACATCTACACACACACCCACGACCTTGCACACACACACACACCTACACACGTATACTAGCTGCTGTTGCGTTTGTTGCTGTTGCTGCTTTAACTTTTTCCTCCCACAGGTGCCCCTATAGATGGTCCATAGATGGTCCATAGATGGTCTATAGATGGTCTATATATGGTCTATAGATGGTCTATTGATGGTCTATAAATGGTCTATATATGGTCTATAGATGGTCCATAGATGGTCCATAGATGGTCTATATATGGTCTATAGATGGTCTATTGATGGTCTATAAATGGTCTATATATGATCAATAGATGGTCCATAGATGGTCCATAGATGGTCTATAGATGGTCCATAGATGGTCTATATATGGTCTATAGATGGTCTATTGATGGTCTATAAATGGTCTATATATGATCAATAGATGGTCCATAGATGGTCCATAGATGGTCTATATATGGTTTATAGATGGTCTATAGACGGTCTAAATATGGTCTATATATGGTCTATATTAGGTCTATGGGTGGTTTAAATATGGTCTATAGACAGTCTATATATGGTCTATATTAGGTCTATGGGTGGTGTATATATGGTCTATAGATGGTCTATATATGGTCTATATATGGTATATAGATGGTCTATCGTCCTATCTTTCTGCTGTTTTTTGGCCCAGTCCAGCAGTTATAAGCAAAAATACATTTTAAAACAATAGTTAGAGGGAGCCCCATATCCAAAAAGATTCCTCTTGGCAGAGTAAATCTGTTCAGCATAACATGGCAGCCAGACCATCATTCTGCTGTCACGATGCTAGACAGGACAGGTTAAAAAAATAAAAGTTCCTTCCTGGTAAATGACCAAAGCGGGACCACAGAAAACCAGACGAAACCACACAAAGTACCAGAGATCAAAGCACTGAGGCAGTCTGCGGCGTAATCTTTGGCCTTCGGTCTTCAGTCTCAGCTCTAACTTTCACATAGAAAGGGCAGGTTTGTGATTCATCAACATATTTATTTCAAACCTGTCATGTACTGATGCTTGGTCAAGAGCCCTTACCATCAGTTTTCAATGCATGGCGTACCTGTTAGCATTGCTTTCAAAAGAACTGCTACATATTGTTATTTATCCCTCTAAGACAGTAATTCACCAGCTGCATCAACGTAATTATGTAGAGCTGCCTTATAAGTAGCACACGCCACAGAGCATGAAGGAGAAGAGTGGATTAAACACCTGACTATCAAGTGTGAGGCGTTAATCCTTGAAACTGCCGTTTAGTTTCCTGTTTTAAAGTCTTTCATTTTTTTTTTGCCCGTATTTATTAAATCTTCTTTTGCTATATATAGTATGATTTAATTATGCATACAAGAAGACTGGGTTAGGGTTAGGCAATATAAGTTGTTGGTTAAGATTAGGCATCAATAATAAACTTAGTTAAGGCTAGGCAGTACATTTGGTTTGGATTAGCCAATACAAATACTTATAAGATAAGATTAGGAAATTGTCTTGATTGGTCATTAAAATACACACACACACACACACACACACACACACACACACCCACACACACACACACACACACACACACGCTCTTCACCCTGCTGACTCATGACTTTGAGTCCAGCTACAACAGCAATCACATACGTTTGCAGGTAACATGACTGGTAGACTTTATTACCAACGAGGTGAGACAGCTGCTGCTGTGGTGCAGTGACAACAACCTCGTCCTTACTGTGGGGAAGACCAAGGAAATGGTCATTGAATTTAGGAGAAGGCCCTTACAGTATCATCTACTGTCCATCAATAGTGGTGCTGTGGAGAGTGTGAGAAGCATCAAGTTTTTGGGGATGCACGTCTCTGAGGACTTCATCTGGACAACTCACACCACACAGCTGGCCACAAAAGCCTCTTCTTTCTCCACAAACTTAGGAAAGCACAAGTTTACCCTCCCATCATGCTCTACTTCTACCAGGGCACCTTTAAGAGTCTTCAGAGTCATTTTCCAAACCTTTAAAGCCATTAGGATTCTTGAGGATCCATCACATCCGAGGAAGAAAGATCCGCTTCACAAGGCTACCAAACAGCTTCATCCACCAGGCTGTCAGGATGCTAAAATCTATTCACTACCTCCCCATCTGCCCCTCTCGCTGGGCTGTAAATGTTGTAAATACTTTGTTCAACACTCAACTGTCTGTTTCTGCCACTTTATTTTTTATTTATTACTTACTTCATGTGTGTCCTTTACTTATTTTACATGTCCTTGTTATCTTATTTCTATGGTGAGCGAGAACAGCGTTTCACTTCCTCTGCATGTTATGAAATATGGTGAATTGACAATGATTGTCTTTGAAACTTGAAAAGAGCACTGTGATTGCCTTATGCTTAACAAACCAGCTTTAGAGCAATATTGTACTTTCTGTTTGGATTTCCAACGACCTCATGTGATATAGTTCTTCTAACTTAGACAGATGCATACACCAGACAATAATTTTCTTTATTACCACAAACATCTGCTACATTGCCTTTTGTCATGCAGTAAACACCTAATGTTAGCAAGCACAGAGGACACATTACAGTCTACATCACTTCAATAGATAATGAGCCAATGAGCCAAGTGTAATGGAAATAATACTTTAGTATTATTTAGTATTTATTATTTAGCATTTAGTGCAAAGTTCTTCTGAATCAAGTGAAAAGCAGGGTGGTGTGGATCTCATTTATGTCAAGGTCTTCAAATAATTTAACAATCTTTATTCAAACCCTTCATATGACTTGATTCCTCCTCATCGTACCTCATTCAAGTCTACAAGGGGAACACCAGAAACCCAGAGAATGTGGAGTACTTCCACCCTCCCATCAGGTTCCCCCGTTCCAGTTTGAGATAAGCCTTGTCTCCTCGCTCCATCATCACCAGCCCGGCATTGGTGGCTGCTTCCCTGGTCACATCCTGGTCGCCTGCAAAAGCTGAGATCACTGCCCAGCCATTGAGAACCAAACTCACCTGGAAAGAAAAATACCAAGAGGAAGGATAAAATAATTACTTCATTGTACAGTTTAAGTAATGAAAAGCATTTTTTAAAAACTTCATGATTTCCTCCTGCACATATCTGCAACGAAATGTTAAAATCACAACAGTTGCTAGTAAGAAAAGAGTTTTCTGCAACACATGGTACATATTTCATTAACCTCTAATACAATTAGATTCATTAGTCCAATCAGAATGAAAATACCTCCCATAAACATGTCAGCTTCTCAGATCGGCCTCGGGATGAAGAGAGGGGTAGTTTAAAGCTTTTCATGATCGGGTCATCAGGAACAAATAAACGTGTTTACACTCATTCCAATCGATTCTGTGGTGCACGTTGTTTCTGCGCATGCTTGAACCACGTGGCGGTTACGTGACAGGAGGAATATCAGGGAAGACTTATAAACAGGACTGTGACGAACAGTTTTGTTAAAGATTAATGAGCATTTTGACTGTAAAAAAAACCAACAACAAACAAAAAAAAACAAAAAAAACTTCTTTTGAAATATTTTGCATTGCACATGTAAAATGTTACAATCATATTAAATATTGTCCATCATGTAAACTGATTACTTTATCTAACGTCCATGTACACATGTCAGCTTGTGCAGATAACCACGAGATTCCGGATTTCAAGATGGCTGCGCCCCACAACGCCACTAGTCTGTTTTTATTCGCTTTCTTTCTGCGGTGTTTCGTGTCCAGTAGGTTTCCAGAGTAAGTAGCTCCGAGTTGTTCTTATAGATAAATATGTTGTTAACATGGGGTTATTTGTCTAATCAGTATGCAGTTTATCAAAAGTTATCATCATCATTGGCTGGTGTGCTGATGGTGCCTGTTGAATGCCAATCGCCTGGTATGACATCACCACTCTGGGCCACTCCGAATTACTCGAATGCACCGTTGTTATGATACCAAATAATGCTGATAGTAGTTAGGATTTAATTGATTCTGGGTTACTTTTATAACTTGGAAAACTTCAAAACATAATCATTTTCAGATCATTTCTGACTTTATTGTTAATTTTGGATCATTTCCATGCAAACTTTACACAGCTGATGAAATCCATTTGTTTAAATTTTCCAGCAGAAACCAGCCAGTGTACCTAAAATGTCCTTTTAGTTTATCCATAAAACTCTAACTCTTACTTGTATGGTCTGCCGGTTGTAAACTTTCACCACATGAAAGCTGAAGCTGTAGACTCCTTTTCTGGGCGCCACAAAGATGCTCCTCGCTGGGTCAAAGTGGCCTCCAACATTCACTAAGACCTGAGAAAGAGGGAAACAGAGAAGATTTTAAATTAGGTTCAGAGCCAAGTAAATAAACAACTGACTTTAAGTAGATTTTTATTTTTCTTATTTAAATCTTCAAAACCCTTAAGTTAAACACTGGATAAAGTACATCATTTGTCACAATAAATTGTGAATCCTTGTCCTCTGCATATGACCCATCGGCAGTTATACTCTACATTGCTTAGGCTGGTCCACCTCTGTTGGCGCACTGGGGACTCAAACCTTGGTCCTCCAGATCCAGATCTGTAACCACTAGTACATTCAGGTAAATTAAGGCACTTTAATCCAATAAAATCCATTTCAAACTATAGTCCTATTATAATCCAATAAAAGAAAATCCAATGTACAGTCTATTTCACAGTAATCCAGTTTAGACTAACTGTGGTCTAAACCAAAGTATTTGAACTTGCATAGCTGTGGAAACTACATTAAATCTTTCCTTTGATTCAGTCCTCCACCCTGAACATGAAAAGCAGCGACAGTGGGAAAGAACGAACTCCTCTTTAATATGACGGAAATATGAAGGGCGGCTGTCTGCCTCGACCGGTTGGGGGTGGGCGGCTTTGTCACAACCTGTAGTTTCATTTAGGTTGTGTTCACATTGTGACAGTAAAATGCAAAGGTTGGTTGTGTTCTGGCCTCTCATTATACACGCTAACAGAGTTTTGGGTGGATAAATTGGATTTGACAACGGCCTCCAGGGTGAAATTTTCCTGCAAGGCGAGTTCTGTCTGTGTAAACTGGACCTGGAACCTTTTGGTGGCGATGACGTCTTTCACGTCGTCTTGCACTGGTGCATTCAGACCCTGCGTACCATTTAAACTGCAGTCTAATTATAATCCAATTCTAAAAGCACAACAAGCATGGCGGACCTCTGTGTCATGTTTATGCTGCTGAACCTTTTTCATTTTATTGGTCAGAAGAAAAAAACATTTATGCCGCCAGCGAAGATGCAGAGGTCACTTGTGCCTGATAACTAGCAGCTAGCGCATAACTGCCTACTAGAGGCCTGACAACTGCACCACATTGTCTTGGTCCTATTAGCATGTTCCTCTGCATGGAGACAGTTTTCATGCTGCTGTCGTGTAAACGCTTTTGTTTTTCAGTTTTGTGTAGAAAGGAGGTGTGAACAGGGCCTTGTAACTTGTGCCAGGATGACAAACATCCATGCTCAAACTGATGTAAACTAAGAGCTTGTTAGTCCAGACCTGCCCTGTGAGACCTAGTTACCCAGTGTTCGAGTACCTCATCTGCACAATGAGGAAAAAGAAAGAAAGATACCTGATGTTCTGAATGAGATGTTTAACCAATTACAGATGTGGGTTTGGGGTCATTGCAGTGGCTTTGGGGGGCAAAACAGGGCAACAAAATAAAAGATGTGATGACCTTTTTAAAAAAAGTAGAAAGATTTGACAAACGTGGATTACTTGACTGTGTTTGTAAAGTTTCTGTCTCAGTGTTTCATCTTCAGCACATTTTGACAGGAAAACGATGAGGAATGTTGTGATACATCATGCTCTGCACCTAGCATTGTTAAAAAGTGCCAAAAAAGTTTAATTAAAAAGTTTTATTCCAGCTATAATGGCTCGCTGTTTCCTAAACTTTCTGCTAAGCTGTATCTCTGAAAACAAACATAATTCACTTTGTTTACTTCTTGTACATCTCAGATCATACAATGAATAAAAATATGCAGGAATATTTTTGTACTCTAAATAAAATCTTTTATTCTCATATTGTCTTTACAACTGAAATATCCAGCTCTATACAGCAGCAGTGCAGTTGTACTCTGAACCAGTAGGGGGCTCCACAGATAATGGAATACACACTGGGCTGCTTTCATTGCACCAGTTTTGACAATTTTGCTGATCGGAGAATCACAGTTAATCTTCTGCTTCTTTTTCTATTAAAACCCACCTGGTCAAAGTAGATGGTCATGGTGCGATTGCTCATCTCTGAAGGTTCATGGTTGGTGTTTCTGATGGCTGAAAACGCCACCCGACCGGTTCCTGACCTCACTGACATACCGAGAGCGTTACCCGATGGCTCTGCTGATGGGGTGGAATCGCAAACAACCAGACACTTTCCCTCCAATACAATCGGCTCTGTGTCATTCTGGCAGGTAACCTCTATGGGCCCCCAGTGGCTGAGAAGCAGCAGTCCAGCAATAAAGACCAACTGGGGGGCCAAGCAGGGTGTATAAGAGAGAGATGGGCAGGACATATTCCCCAAAGTAGAACAAACTGTTTCTGGTTCTTTCTGTTTATATTTTTAATCCAGAAAGCCACCACAACTCCTTAATGAGAACTTTGTGGGATACACCTCACTTTAACAACAAGCCCATAGTGGAGCCATCAACCAGGGGTTCCTCTCATCTCATTTAATGATTCAGATCATCCTCAGGAAAATTTTCTGCCAACGCTGGCTTATAGTAGGATTCTCTCTGGATAAGATGATTAGTTGGCATTTAGACGGCAGCTTCCGTTATGACAGGCAGGAAGTCCATGTGGACAGAGTAGGTGACGGTATCCAGGTCCCCAGGCTGCAGCAGCAATGGCTGGCACACAAAACTTGTCTGCAGAAACTTTTTAACCTGAAGCACAAGAGCCAAATTTGCAAATGAGAACTTTGTAAAAACCTGCAAATTCCCCAAATATGACATTATGAATCTGAGCTCATCAAGGCAGTGGGTTATAGAAGACATATTCCTTTTCAGTTGAAAATAAATCAGAAGTGAAAGTTCAAAAGTGATTAACTGAGGGCATTTTTGTACAAATATAAGTGTATTTTATTCTATTGGAGGCCTTCAATCAAACCTTCACAGTAAGCACCATTTTCCAACTTTATCTTTATTTAAATAAACATATGTTTTGCTGGTTTGGTGGCATGATCAACACACTGTCTAAAACTGTTTTTCAGGCATTAGATGTCAAAGTCAACACCACTACCAGGTATATAAAACGTCCTCATAATGTTTTCCTAATAATTTTAAGTTTGAACAACTCTCAAACACCTCAAAACAGATGATATTTACTGGTCAAACACTGAAGAAAAACTATGAGCCTAAAATACTCTAAATGAGCTAAAAAGTAGGGTGACTTCAGGTTTGAGGAATAAGAATATTAACAGATATGGGATTATGCTGAGGAACAAAATAAATAATGAGGTAATGATTTGGCCAGGAAGAGACCTGGATGAGTGCTGCCAGCTGGACTCAGAAGGGGGGACCGAGGACTATCACAGTCCCACCACCGAGAGGCCATCTGTGGGTAAACACTCCCACTCTATCATGTTGTGCACCTTTCCAATTTAGTCCCTCTCTTTGTGTGCGCTTTCATTTACACAAACACACACACCAGTTCGCTCCAAAAATATATCAAAGTGATCTAAATAAGTGAATTAATAAATATAAATAATCCCACAGTAGCTTTAGAAAAAACACATTTTAAATATAGGAACATTTTCTGTTTGGAAAGAAGTCTTCTTTTATAAACTCCAAAGTCTGTAACGGAACAGCAGACAAAGAAAAGCATTCCTACAAACACCAATCTTGAAAAATGCTTTAAAAAATGCTAGAAAACACTTTACCCACCTCTCTCTCCTGCAGCGACACACAGAAACCAGCTTATCTCGTGCAGCTGAATCCTCCCAAGAGCTTGATTCCCGTCATTACCTTCAGCTTTATCTCTGCTCCGCCTCTCTCTCCATGCTGTTCCAGAGAACCCTTGTGTTAGAGCAGACGTAATCGTATCACAAACATCGTTACCCTTCTGTTCGCACAGCTCCTTCACCTCCTGCTACAACCCCGTCTTTTTTTCCTTTTACCTGACAGCAGTGTTGATGGCAGTGATCATTACAAACTCCCATTTAACCTTTCTATGACAACATATCTTCATCAGGGTTACACAAGTATCACACTTATAACTAAACTACACTCACCAGCCATGTTATCAGGTCCACCTTGCTGGAACCAGGTTGGACCCCTTTTACCTTCCAAACTGCCAAACTTTTTGGTTTCATAGATTCAACCAGGTGGTGGAAACCTTCCTCAGAGGTTTTGCTCCATGTTGACATGACAGCATCACACAGTTGCTGCACATTCATGATGAGAATCTCCCGTTCCACCCCATCCGAAATGTGCTCTATTAAAATGAGATCTGTGGAGGGGTCAAGAAAGCAGGTGGAGATGATCTGAGCTTTGTGACATGGTGCTGAAAGCAGCCATCAGAAGATGCTCCACTGTGGTCATAAAGGGTCAGCAACCATACTCAGGTAGGCTGTGGTGTTTAAAATATGCTTAATTTGACCCAAAGGGACCCAAAGTGTGCCAAAACCCCCACCTCCAGTAGCCTAAACTGTTGATAGTGCAGGATGGAAGCATTCTGTCATGTTTCCGCCACATTCTGACCCAGCTGAAATGGAGACTCATCAGACCAGGCAACTTTTCTACTTTCTGTTGTCCAGTGTTGATGAGCCTGTATCTTGGTTGGAATCAGTGGTTATTTGAGTTCCTGTTGTCTTTCCATCATCTCCAAACAGTCTGCCCATTCTCCTCTGACCTCAACAAGGTATTTGGTCCAGACAACTGCTGTTCAATGGATATTTTCTCCTCTTCAGACCGTTCTCTGTAAACCTACAGCTCTCTCAAACCTACAGCTACTTCAGAACTCGGTGGCACGCGTTCTGACGAGGACCAGAGGGCGGGAACACATTACACCAGGTTTAAAATCGCTGCATTGGCTCCCCATGCGTTTCAGGATTGATTTAAAGGTTCTTTCACTGGTTTATGAATTTCTTAATGGTCTTGGGCCTTCTTATTTATTGGACCTTGTTTAAATTATGAACGCTCGCGGACTCTGAGACCTTTTAGTTGTTCCAAGGGTGAGGACCAAGACACACGGCAAGGCCTCTTTCCATTGTTAGAGCCGTCTACTGTGGACCGGCCTGCCAGAGATCCTCAGGGCTGCAGAGACCGTTGATGTTTTTAAAAAGAGGCTTAAGACCTTTTTAGCTTGGCTTTTAACCTGCTTGGTCTGGGGGTTGTTGCCATGGTAATCACCCTTGTCTGGTTGGCTGGGGCCCTGCACTGCAGCTTTATGGCGCGACGGAGGCCCATGTAGGACATGGGTGGACTGGCTCCGGGTGTGGATGGATTCCCATAATAATATTGTTTCCTCACAGCAGCATCAAGCCAGATATTTATTACTTTTAATATTTTATACCTGCTTTCAGCTGGAGACAGAAGTTAGAGAAAGATCCTAATGTTATTCTGTTTTGATGCGTAAACGCCTGTTTTGTTTTAACATTGTGTTTAAATTTTATAATCATTCAAAGCACTTTGTGTTGCCTTTGGCATGAAAAGTGCTCTATAAATAAAGTTTGATTTTATTTAAAATCCCTGAAATCTCTGAAATACTCAGACCAGTCTGATGCACACCTACAACCAGGGGCACTGAAAAGGGGGGTAAAGGGGAAGGATTCATGGGGCCCATGAGTGACAGGGGGCCCAGAAGGGCCCTCAATGCAACTGTAATAC
>JBAFSZ010000006.1:25568914-25582370 GCA_036919955.1 Melanotaenia pygmaea | reverse complement strand
GAGTGAGAACATTGAAAATCAAGCTGAAGATGTTGAAAGTGATTCAGATGAGGGGGGCCCACTTCAGTTTCTTTTCACAGGGCCTAAAATCACTAGCAGCGCCCCTGCCTACAACCATGCTACGTTCAAAGTAACTGAATCTCCTTTCTGCCTCATTCTGATGCTCAGTTTGAACTTTACCAAGTCGTCTTGACCATGTCTACACGACTAAATGCACTGAGTTGCTGCCATGTGATTGGCTGATTAGATAGCTCTTAACAAGCTATTGAAGAGGTGATGTAATTTGCTGGTTGCTAATTCAACTCAAAAATACACCATGACAACACTACAAGAGTCTGTTCATGGTTGGGTTGATTTAACATGATTGGGATTAGATTTAAATCAAAACCGCTCCATTACGGTTAAATGAACCATGGAATGGTTTTATACGTCCTGGCTTCTCTGCAGTGTTTGAACAAAGTATTTCACCTTAAGCATTAACCAAATACAAACAAAACAAAACAGAACAAAGAAACAAAAAGAGGTTTACTTGTGTTTTATCATTTTAACACAAAAGACACATGATTTATCAGCAACATCATACTGCCCAGATTTCCTTTCCAATGCTCCAGCAAATGTGAACGATTTTGTGTATGTGTGTGTGTGTGTGTGTGTGTATGTGTGTGTGTGTGTGTGAATATATGCTCAGCTGCAATCCATTTATGTAAAACTGCTCGTGACTGCTTGACGAACATTGTTGTGCCTTTATCAGCACGTACGAGTCACATATTTCTCAATTCTTCCTTATTGCTATGTCACCTCACCTTCAGCAAAGCACATGAAGATCAGAATAAGTACGAAGCTGTAACACTTTTAGAAAATGCAGTTGTACTGACACATTTATAGCTTTCATTGGAGACACCACAAAACAAAACATCTGTGAGACTTCATCTGTTAGTTAGATGTTCAATGTCACCTGTAACCCACGCCACACACCTTCATTTACAAACAGGTTAATCAGTTTTAACTACAGTTAATGACAATAAGAAGATAAATGCAAATAATTGACAGCTTTGCAATCTGCTGGTACAATTTTTTACTAACTATATTTTTAGCTCTGGGTATTCCACCATCCAACTCATGCAGCTGTTTGCAGAGCAGGTTCAACCACATTTGTACTGTAAAATGATGAACTGACTAAACCTGAATCACCTACTGTAAAAACAAACATATCATATTCCATCCACGTTTTGTTGACTTAATTGTGGAAATGAACAAGATGATCAGGATCTGTAAAAGTACAACCTAAAAACGTGTTTCGCGTGAGTCATGAGCAGGTGGTTGAATAGACGATCCTTTGTGTTCATGCAGCACAAAATGTTCCTGCTGTCACTCAAACCTGCTTCCTAGAAGCGAGTACTTTGGATCTAATCTGGGCGACTCTTGGCTCTTACCATTCGATTGTGGCCCATATTTGGGCTAAAAATTCTTTGCTGTTTGGGGCAGAGCATTAGCTAAAACTGATTCAAGGACTTTCTTCACATAAAACAAACAAGACAACTTTGAGTTTTATAACCACCTTAAATGATTTACTTCAGACTGTACTAAGAAGAAGATAATGTACTGTATTAAGATAAATAGAAAGTACACTGCCATAAGTAAGATTTATGTGGAAAAGCACATTATATCAAATCATAACTAAAAAGTCTTTGTGCAGGACAGCAGTGTTGTTAAAAAATTAAAATATTTAAGAGTAACACATTTCCCAACTGTATGTTTTCAATAAAAATGAAAGTAAAAGTATGAGGATAAATCCATCCATCCATCCATTTTCTTCTGCTTAACCGAGGTTGAATCACATATTCAAAAAGTTTAGAGGGAGACCCGGACACCCAGCGACACTCCCCAGCTCCTCCTGTGGATCCCAAAGTAGTCCCAGGCAAGAAGGGGTGCATACGCCCTCCAGAGGCTTCTGGATCTGCCACAGGGTCTCCGTCCAGTAGGACCTGAGAGCTGTGTTGTGCGCAACGCCCCCTGTTACCCAAAGCAAGCTAGTCTCAGGGGAAGGGTCAGGTTCAAAGACCCTGATGGACCACCACAAAGTGGCCTCACCATGTACGGGGAGGCGGCGAGGCCACTTTCAGGGGAATAAACTGGCAGGTGAAGGTGGTTGGACGCGTCAATCCCCAGCGTCAGACTGGTTGTTGGGATAGCAAATTCTGCTCCATATGATAAACCCCATATGACTTACAGTTAACTCAGTATTTATGGTAGTTTAGTACTCGATTACTTTGAGTGTTCTTGCTCCTGTAGTAGATTCTTCACATTTAAACAAAATTAAAGATGAACTGGCCCTGGTCTTACATTGTACATGTCCAGCACACAGCTGCATGTGTACAGACTTTATCGAACAATAAATTATCCAGTGTTTAAAGTAAAGGCTGCATGAAGCAGATCTTAGTCATATCACTGGGACTTAAACTGAAACCACCTCACAAACCCTCCTTAGTTCTGGTGTCATGTACACTTCCAACATTTAAGCTAACAAATGATCAACTTCAGAAATTAGCTGTGTTTAAATTTTAAGTAGGTCCTTTCTGTTTTTTATATGTGGTTATGACAACATAACAACCACAAAACTGATCAGTATGTCGCGCAGCTGCATCTGTCAGCAGGAACGCCACCAGAATTTTTACCAACATCTAACCTTCCTGATCAAATAGCAGAACAGCGTGTCCAACAAATGCAAGTGTGGTGGGCCAAGAAATTAAAATCAAAGTTTTATATCATAATTTTTAGTATTTGTTTTTTGTTTTTATTAGTCGATACACAGGCTTAGCAAGCATTTAAAGTGAGTACCCAACTTTTAAACAGGCTATGAACACCATGCCGTACATTTAAAGTCCAGAAAGTCATCTTATTTTACACATTAAGAAAAAAATCTTAAAAAGTCATTTACAGTAGCCTGATCTGTGCAACAGTTCTGTTACTGAATAATGCAAATAAAGAAAGGAGAGTAAAAAGCATCTTTACTGATTTGATAACATTTTTGTAGAGTAAAAGAAATGTAAAAAACATGCCTTATTCTGCAAGTTCTTCAAATACTAATACACCTAAATTGTATTGAATAAAACAGATTTAAAACCCCTCAAAATAAAGAAATATATTCTCGTATTTTTTAACACAGTTCATTATTTGTGTCAAATTTTTACATGAGTGGATGCATCAGTGAAGCTCATTCAGAAATCTGACTGTTGTTGTACCGTACAAAGTAAATACTTAAACATATATAAAATACATGTATAAAATCCTGGTTCACAGTTTTTAATCGGTTATCAGCAGCAGAAGTACTCTGGACGACCCCCCTGCTCGTGTGCAGTTCTCTGTAAATAAAAGTGCGTCAAACAGAAAGCGTTTTAATTTGTTCTAGATATTTCTTATAAAACATACTTATGAGTGTGTGGACAACATTTGACTAATAGAGTGGGGGATTTCTGCTGTGAGTTTAGGATTACAGCATCACAACAAATAACCAAAGGAGTCATAAAAAGCTCCCACCATGTACTGTGAGAGAATGATGAAACCACCCTGCAGTTTAACCTTTCTGGCTCGTTAAACTGCAGCTTCTGGTGTGCAGAGCGTCCGTAGAGTTTTCTCAAAGCTTCTGTCACTCTTCACTGAGGAAGACTTTGGGATGAGAAAATAAAATATTTTCAAGCCTGCAAAGAAAGTGAATCTACATTTCACTGAAGGTAAACATGGTGGGTCAAACTTGCACATACATGTTACAGATTAAGTGTAAATTGTTGTGTCTTGAATGAATCAGCAAACTTATTGCAGGTGAAAAAGTCAATGAGTCAATTAGTGGAAATTTGTTTTAAGTGTGATTGATCCAATCTCATTCAGCTTTGAGTGACTTCTGCATGAACTTTACACTCTGCCTTGGATCCTAATACCTGGTATAAAGTGAGCATTATGTTAAATCCACCTCGATTTTATTTTAGCAATGAGCGAGGATGTTGCCACCAAAACTCAGCTTGAGTTCAAAGTGCTGCAGCCTCCACAGCGAGCCCAGCTTCAACGGGACAGATAATCAGCGGCGCTGTGTTCTTTCCATTGTCATGAAGGCAGGGGTTGAAGTACGGGTACAGAGGCTCGGTGAAGGTACACCCGCTGTAAGTATAGATATGACTTTTTGTTACTGCATTGTAGAAAGACACTGATCCTTCCTCGTAGTCCAGGAAAATGCCAACTTTCTGAGGGGATTCTTTAAGGTTGAGGGTGATGGAAGGTCCAGCACAGGCACGCAAACTCCCACATTTTCGTCGGCAAATCGCCCAGTAGCCACTGTCAGGACAGATTGTGATGGAGCCCTTTCTGCTGATGGACTCCTTTGCCACACCAAGATCCCAGTCTGTTTTATCCCCAACCTGAACCAGAGTGCAGAGCAGAAGAAGAAAAACGCTTAAACAGCTGTTTAAGTTTTATCACCTACATTTTTTCCCCTTCATTTGGATTTACAACGCACATACAAACCTCTTGTGGTGAACAAAGGAGCTTATGGATTTTAAACTTTATCTGTGTTTTCATTTCCAGAACCAGAGTATTAAAAGAAGACCTGTTCATAGAATGACTCGAGCAGAACTTGGATTAGCCCCTCTCCGAATCAAAACAAGGTCCCTACTACTGGGAGGCAACTCTGGATATTGATGACTTTTAAGTATGTTTTACTCATTAGGAAGTGGCCATTACTCTTAAATTGGGCCTAATTCAGGTAGAAAGTGTTGCTGATGACTCAGGGCTCACATTTGCTAAGTAGAACATTAAGTAAACAAACTCCTGAACATTCATTAGGCTATATGCTAACTCGCAGCTGCATATTAGCTGTTAGCTCATATCTCAATGTGTTGGTATTCAACTAATTACTGAAATCACAAAGTATCCCTGCATGCTCATTTATCAGGCTTCAGTCAAACTGAGGAAGTATTTTAGGTCAGTTCATTCATCTAAAAGATTCATTCTTTTGAACAAATCCTTCACTAACAGCACGAATAACTGCACAGCTGCAGGCGTGTGCTTGTGTGAAGTCTTCCATGTTAGCCCATTCTGACTTTGATCAACAGTTAAAACATGGAAAACTTGTTTCAGAAACACATTTTTCATTATGACCACAGCATAACTGTACACTAGTACACGTAAGAGGTTAGCTAGCATCTGAATTACCATTGAGACCAATTAAACACCTACACACATGAACCAAGCTACTTTTGAGTAGCACTATAATTTTATTCTTCCTTACACAATATTCATTTCACATGTAAGTTGTAAGTAACTTTCCTCGCTAACATTAACTACAATATTTATGTGTTTGTTATTGTCCTGAACTCCTACCTGAACCACCCAATACCGTCTCCCAGAGGTGAAGCTTTGTCTCCCCAGAACGGCCACCGTGGAGTCGAACCTTCGAGGGTCAGGAGGGAGCGATTGTCTTTTCTTCTGGGGGTTCAGGCTCACCTGTGGATCACCATTATCATAATCATTAACAATACACTGATGACTAAATGCCTATGAGTTCATAGTCAGGGATCATAGCGCAGATTACCTTTTTACCATCCGATGAGAGAACCAGCCACCCTGCAGCAGTCGCAGGATCCAGACTCACTTCCACTAGAGACACGAGGAAAATCACAACGTATGAAATACCACAAACGGTTAAGTCTCTAGTTGTAATCCACTGTGTCCATACTGAGACTGCTAAATTAGTTAACATACCTGCATATTTACTGATCTTGTTTACTTCTGTAAAGAAACAAAACCAGCCTATTTAGTTCATTTCATGAAACACTTTGAACTCAGCGCTAACAAATGACTGTGCACGTGTTCGGGTGGATTGTGGATGGTTTGGGTTACTTTCAGTCTTTTATAACCCATCCAACCAAGTTCTTTAGCACACTGTGCAACACGAAGCTGCTCCACAAACGACTGACCTTCTGTGGATAGTTTCTTTTCAAGTTCTTGACAGATGTCCACCAGCTTGGAGAAGGATCTTCTCACAGCCCTTATGTAAACTTCTGGGTGGACGCTGATCTCAGACCAGTCTTTGGTGGATACCGGAGCACTTAAAATTGGAAAGCTCTAAAACATTGTCCATAAGCAGAAGCATAGTTATTGGCAGAAAGAATTTGGTTGTGTGTATTTTTGTGGTTACATGTCTAACTAGGACTAACAACGCTTAGTCTGTGGAACTCCAACCTGCAGGAGATGAAGCGAGTCTTTGGCGTCCTCCAGGTGCTGCAGCTCACTGCACCTCCTCTGCAGTTCATCAATATCTAGCTCAAGCTCACTGAGAAGCTCCTCTGCTCGGCTCTCTGCTGCCTCGTGCTTCTGTTCAATCTCCTCAATGAGCAAAGCCTGGTTTCTCTCAATGGTACTTATTGCCATGGTGAAGACCTGCATACTTGTCTGTATATCCTTCGCTTTATTTATCTGCAGATAAGCATAAATTGAAATTCATTTGTCTGAAAAATGTAAGTATAAGCACCTCAGAAATGAATGCTTCATGCTGAATGAAGGACTTCACCATATTTCACAAGAAGCAGGTGTTAGTTTAGAAAGAAACAGAAATATATTCAGAGGTTTTGAAATGACCATAAATTGGTGAAAAGGTTGTTGATTGGGTTTAGACAGGGTGATAGTCTGAGCACCAACAGTTATTTTTGCTCTGACATCCTGATCTCCATCCCTGAGATTTCTTTTAATCAATGAATGTTCATCATGTTCAGTAATCTTTTCTCCATTATTTAGCCATTTAATTAGAATGACACAAACTGCTCTTTAATTCACATTCAAACACTGAATTTGCATATTTGTTGGGGTTCAAACTGCTGGCCTTTGAGTTAGACGCCAACCACTGCGTCCCTCCTGTGACTCAGTAGGTGTATTTGAAGTCTGTTAACATCTGAAATAAATTAAATAAATGTGAACCACTGATGTTCCTTGTTGAAGCGTTACATCACCACGAAGAACACGTGAGAGAAACTTGCTGCAGGGGGAGAAATGGGCTGTAAAATTATATTATTACTCATCAATGTGTAAGTGGCTGTACTTGAATCTAAAACATGTTTCTCTAAGACAGGACAAAGTATTTAGGAATCTAAAACTAACTAGACCTAAAATACTTTCACAGGGTCAGCCCAGCGTGCTTTGTGTCAGTTGTATGAGCGTACGAGGGATTATGTAAGCTTAGGTGTGTGTTTTTAATTTGGTTAAGTTATGTACTTGGCTATGGGAAGGCTCATTTCTAAGTTGATGTTGAAATTATTTTAATGTTCTATAAATACATGCAATCCATTCCTTGACCTCCCAATATATATAATGATAAGTTGGTACAGCTCATTCCAGGATCCTTCGCTTTGAATATGTGCACTACGTAGGATGTCCAGTGAGCAAGTCCTGACTAACTAAACAGCCACCAGATGGGAAAAACTAAAGCAGAGAGAAAATGTCTGCACACACACAATGACCTCACATGAGGTCCAGAAAAGTCCAGAGCTGGATCTTCTGTACTTCCTATTCAAGGTGCTAATGTTTTTCATTATCTCACATCGGGTGCATTACAATGGAAGCCCAAAGGCTTGTGACTGTCTTTTGCAGTAGTAGCAGGATTTGTACTCGTTAGAAACAAATCATTCACGAGGAAAGACAAACTGCTCTGAGAGAACAAGCTTGCTGGGAAATGGTAACTGACAATCATCAAATGCAAGGCTTACTCTGCTCAGCTCCACTGAATGCTTGATCTCCGCAATTTTTCTGATTCTGTCTTCGATCATCTGTTGAATCTCTGCTTGGCTCTTCTTCATCTGCATCTGAAAAAGGTGAAAGACGCACACGTCTTTTCATTTAGACCACAAAAGAGTAAAAATGATAAGACACACTGAGGCATCTCCTCCTTGACCTTGATCCTTTTGCTCTCCGTCTCCATGGGGACGACCTCGTGGTGTTTGTGGTCCCTCTCCGTGCATTTCCTGCAAACAGGCGTCTGCTCTTTCTTGCAGAACATCTCCAGTGGTTTGTTGTGGTTTCTGCAGAGGTGACTGGTGGAGAAGGTGGCCGGGTCCGTCAGCCTGTGCTTCGTCATCACTGGATCCCTTAGATGTGGAGTCAGGTGCATTTCACAGTAAGACGCCTGGCAGACGAGGCATGACTTGACTGCTGTTTCCTTGTTTTCGTGGCAGACATCACACAGGATGTCTTCAGATGTAAAGGACTGTCTTGTAAAATGCCTTTTTGGTGGCACTGGCTTGTTTGCTGGTTTTTCCCTCAGAGATCTTTTGGTTAAAAAAAATAAAATAAAATAAATTTCAAGTTGAATAAAATAAAGTCTTCAAAAGGGATGCACTTCACACGAACGTACCTTTTAAAATGCTCAGTGATGTCTTTCAAGCCTACGTTGACTCTGAGTTCTGGACGGCTCTGGAACGCCTCCTTACACAGCGGACACTCCGAATTGTGTCTCGTATTCCAGAAGTGCTCGATGCAACCTAGGCAGAAGTTATGTCCGCATGGGATGGAGACGGGGTTGTTGAAGCTATCCAGGCAGATGATGCACAGAAACTGCTCCTCAGACAGTACAGACGCCATATTTCTGTTTGAAGGATAAAAATGATGAAACCATGAAGTGTTTTGCTCTTGTAAGTGGGAGCAGCAACTTATCTGTCTGGAAAAGGTCAACGATCAAAATTCAGGCCAAAATCTTGTCGATAATTTGCGCACCACTTTTCAACTCAGCGTGTTTCTAAATTAGCACACTTTGAGACACTTTTAAACTATCATACTTTAATTTCTATTAAATAATTTGTGTTGCAGGGACTCTGGGCTGCTCTTTAAGTCACCACATAAACCGGTCATGAGGCCGTGTAACACACATACTTGAATTGGTAGGAATACTGTACGTATCTGTGGCATAGTTATAAAAGTGAGCTACAACTGTAAATACCAGACATCTGTGACACTTGAGAATTGAATCTGAGCCAACAATGCTGTGTTGCAGGCTGCTTTGCCTTTCTATGTTTGATGTTCTATCTTTGATTAAAAAGAAGCACTAAAATAAAACAACATCATGATGTGTCCTCCCACTAGCAAACTTATAGATGGTATCTAATTAAAATTTCTCCAGTGTAGGCTCTCAGCATGAGCGATGTCTTACCTGTGTGCACTGACACTTCCCAGCATGTGCATTAAGAGCTGTTCTTCTCGTTATATATTTAGGCAGGTGTCCTAAGTTCTTAAGTTCCTCCCACTACAATGTTTGCTAACTCTTGCTCCTCCTCTAAGCTGTTCTTAAAGTACACTCCTTCCCCACTACAAACAATAACATACTTTCTGTCTCAGATCATTGACGTTGGTTAAATAGAGTTTAGTTTAACTGCAGCACAGGGACTTCATTTTATTGATTCATTTGTACCTTACACCAGCAGTCTCCTCAGCGATTGCTGTTAGTCTAGATGGTCTCTGAGGTTAAAAGGAAAAATGCGTTATCTGTCTCAATATTGTGTCTCCACAAAAGCTCAGCATTGAAGATTTAGTGACATCTAGTGGTGAGTCAGGTGTCACTACACCTTCCTTCATTCCCACATTACGTAAGTGGAACTGCAATAAAACACAGAACAGTTTAGTTTTATGGTAAAGGCGAACAAATAGTTAATGTCATGTGTTTTTAAATAAATTAAAATACACTCTACAAGCTATTAAAGAGGTCTACGTGTATTTTTTCCTGCCAGTCTCATCAGGTAGCTGAGAGAATGGGAATTTAAATTTTATCTATTAATATTAACTTGAAGTAAAAGCCTTCATTGTTATTTTTTCGTCTAGATAATTAATAAAGGTTTACAATAAATAAATTTTCTGCACTGGCATTTCCTGTTAACCTCACAAACATCTACGATCTCATCCTCTTTACTAGAAGTTCTGTCTCTCTTACACTCTCTCTATACATTGACATATATAAATCCATATACACATATAGCTTAAATACTGGGCTGTGTTGAAAAAGAAACTACATTTAGTAAAGTTATAAAGAGTCGATCTGTGGCATCGATGACATTTTGCTTTCTAATGCCTTCAGTGACAGACGATTATTTGCTCTACTCAGTTCATCAGAACAAAGATAAATGAACACAAGCTGAGCGTGAATCCCTTCTCCAGCTTTAACACAATCATTCCCAACCCAAAATATCATATAACTAGGAATACAGTTTGGCACTTTCAAGGATTCGAGAGGTTTGAATTGATGATATTGGTGAGCAGGTGGGTGAAATAGTAAAACCAGACAGCTGGGAATACAAACGACATCAGAAAAAACTACATGTGTGTTTTGCAAACGTTGAACAGGCAGTGGGATGTGAGAGCTGAAAGCTGTAGCATATCTCTAAGCAGACAATAAAGACGTCCACCTTAGCTGTACGCAAGCAGATTAAGATCTTGCAGGTAGTGTTTACACATTTTTCTGTTAGGTTCACTGGTGTTGGAAGGATGGATGGTCATGAACAAAACATTCTGTCATAAACAAAATGAAAGAAACAAGAGAAACTGGATTTTTTTCACTACACAAAGAAGAAAATACATTGTGGGGTGGAAAAGGTTGGCGGGCTGGATGGAGAATTGTTAGATAGCTGCCTAGTTGATCCAGGTGAGATGTGAAAGTCTGCCAAAGGTTGAAATGTGTGGGGGTGTAGGTAGGCAAACCGGAACATATAATTCCACTCATTTTTTTAGTTCATGCACTCATTGTTCTATAAAACAAAACGAGAAAGCTACCAGTGATAATGAAACAAACCCAATGTAATGTTCCATGAAACGAAACCTAAAACTAAATGTGTTGTAATAATGTGCTGCAATAGGACTGATTTCTAAAAGATGGAAATAAACATGCATAATTTACAGTTCAGAGTAAAATGTCCCAATAACTACGGGACTAATCAGCTCTGCATGTTGCTTTTTAGCTGCACAGCAATTTCTTGACCTTCAGCTCCATCATGAGGGAACGAAGTAAGTTATTCTAAGTAAACTGATTTATTTCCCAGTGCTGGCACTAGTAAATAAATCAGTTTATTTAGAAGAAAAACATTATCTGGCTATGTTCGAAGGACATGATCTAATACGACCTTGACAAAGGATGCAAAAAGCAGTATGTCTTATTGTTAGTTATAAAAGTATTTTTATAATAAAATCTTTAAAAAAAACTGAAAGTGAGCCACGAATTTTACAAAGCCACCCAAAAAGGTAGCTAGCAAAGCTTTGGTTGGGAACACGGTGTTAAAGGTTTGTAATTCACCTTCGCTGTTTAGGTTTATTCTCTGTTAGCTTCTATTATTTTTAGGGGAAATTTAAGCTGATGGGATGATAGAAGCTATTCTCAAGCCGACAACTTTAAGTCAAGCAAACGATTTAGCTTCATTTACCAGGTTGTCCAAACAACACAGACTGCGTTCCTACGAAGAATTTAGGCCATGAAACGGCAAAGATTGTGGTTTGTTTACATGAAGCAACAATGCCATAAACATTAAAATGTGTGCTGACACAAACAAAAACATTCTCAAAGATTTGTCATTAAGAGTCTTAATCAGGTCTCTACATTCATTTTTTAAAATGGCCAGTTAATGTCATAGATTCCTGAAGTTACCAGCCAATCTGCATTTAGCTATCCAAATTCTGGGAGGGGTGTAGGGGGGAATAAACCCGATTACGAGTGAAACTGAATGTATTTAATCATGTATCCTTAAATTGTTTCTCTTTGTATAATTTCCCTCCTTGTTTATGCCCAACAAGAACCACATTCTCTTGGCACTCTTTTCCAGGAAAGAGCAAAAAAGCTCTTCGGTGTCCCAGTTCTTCACCCCCCATCCTCTCCTGAGACTGATCCGGTGTGGGACATCATGCCATGATTGATCCAGAACCTAAACCTGCATCTTCCAAAACTCCTAACAACTTCAGACCTGTTGCTCTAACTTCTCTGGTCATGAAGTCTTTTGAAAAAATTGTTAAGGAATCCCTCCTGACTGGGTCCAGGATCATGGACCCGCTGCAGTTCGCTTACAGGTCAGGCAGAGGTGATGAGGATGCTGCAGGCACCCTGCTGAATTTAGTTTTAACTCATCTTGAGGGAGCAGGTCCTTGGCTCGTCTTTTATTTGTTGACTTTTCATCTGCTTTTAACTGCATTAAGCTACATGTTTTAGCAGAAAGATTAAGAAACTCCCTCAACATGGATTCTGGTCTTGTAGCCTGGCTGGTCGACTTTTTACCAGAGCGACTACAACGGGTAATGGTTGATGGTGTTTTCTCACCTCTTCCACTGGATCTCCACAGGGCTGCGTCCTCTCTCCTCTATTATTTGTTTTATATACAAATGAGTGTCGCAGCCAACACGTAGGTTGTAACGTTATTAAATTCGCGGATGACTCGGTTATGGTGTCCTTGCTGATCACGGACCCGTAGTGGAAGAATTCCCCGACTGGTGCAGGTCATCCTTCTTAAATATCAATATCAGCAAAACAAAATAAATGTGCATCGACTTTCGGAAGAATCCTCCGAACATCTCTCCTGTCAGGACTGAGAACCAGGCAGTAGAGCTGGTGAACAAATACCTGGACACACACCTGGAGGACAGGCTGACCTTTGACCTTCATGTGGACGCTGTGTGCAGGAAGCTCGCCAGCATGTTTTTTATAGAAAGCGTTGTAATTTTAATGTTGACAGGACTTGTAAATGTTTTATTCTTGTTTTATTGAATCACTTTTAACCTTCTCTTTCGTCTGTTGGTACGGCTCCTTTCCCTCAAGAACAAGAACAGGTTACAGCGGATTGTTAGACTGTCGGAAAACTGCAGGATCTCCCTGAATGACCTTTCAGCCCTGCATCAAGCCAGAGTGTTAAACAAGGCTAGTTTAATCCTTACGGACCAAAGCCACCCGCTGGCTCATGAGTTTTTGCTGCTTCCATTGGGGCGCAGGTACATCCTACCAAGATGTAGGACTAACAGACACAAATACTCTTTTGTCCCTGCAGCCATCGCCCTGCTGAACGAGTAGCTCTACTTTTTTTTTGTTTTTAACATCTCATAGTTCTTTTAAATATTTATTGTTGTTTGTGACTGACTGTTTTCCCTGCTGGCTGTACAAAAACATTACCCTTACGGGCTAATAAAGATTCCTTTGAACCTTGAACCTTGGATTTTGGGATGATGAGTTTTTAAAGTCGAATGAATGATCATTTATTTAATATACACTAGCATTAGCTATTATAAATATTATATGTCCATTTAAAGAAAAAGTCAGACTAATGGATTAACAGTTAATAAATAAATGTTTTTAATAAATAAATGTTTTAAAATATAACTTAAACGCTGAATAATTAGGATTTTTTCCTTAAAAAATTTGCTGCGAGGAACAAAAGGAAGCTTCCCTATAAACAATCTGTCT
>JBAFSZ010000006.1:25533720-25543930 GCA_036919955.1 Melanotaenia pygmaea | reverse complement strand
AACCAGCAGCGGTCAGGGTCCACAAACGTTAAACCAGCAGCGGTCAGGGTCCACAAACGTTAAACCAGCAGCGGTCATGGTCCACAAACGTTAAATCTCCGTCCTTTAAACGTCGCTATGGACGTGCCAGTATCTTTATGAAATGTCACATCAACAGCAATGTTACATTTAATTTTAAATAAGTCGTCGTCTGTCTTGATTACTTACATACTTGATACACAGTGAATGATGGACAACAATATAAAAACGATCTAGAATAGACTTACTTGATACACATTAGGTAAGTCAGAGTAAATAGTGGATAATATTTCTTGTAATAAAAGCGATTGAAACAAAATGTTGCATTATCCTCTGGACACACACCAGCTGTAAGAGCTGCATCCGCCCTCTGAAATGTGTGTGTCTCGTAACATAACGTTAATCAATCGTCTCCCTTCCCTCCACTGATCAGGTCTAATACACCAGCTGACAGAGCTGCAGGTTCGGTGTGAGAGCCGGTTACCTTGGCAACGTGTCACAACGAAATAGTCCACTCGGCCGCTTCTTGTGAAAAACGTACGATTTTACCGGTAAAAAACAACATTACCGCATTAATAATTTATTTAATATTTTTTCTTTCCTAAGTGACCATGGTATAAGCGGGATAATGCCCTTCGATGTGCCCATTATCATAAATTAATGGACGATGTGGAGGCTTCTCACTTCTCTTGTCACTTCTCATGTATATGTTTGTAGTTTAAGTTTTCATTTGGTTTCTTTAGTTAAATGTTTAGACATTTGTTTTTTTTTTTTTTTTACTTTTTGTTCTACAAAACTTGTATAATATATAAACTTATAAGTGGTAAATGGTCTGTATATATACAGCACTTTACTGTACCTGGAATGATACCTAAAGCACTTTACATTATACACACATTCACACGCTGATGTTGGAAGCTGCCATGTAAGGCGCTAACCACGACCCACCAGGAGCAGTTCGGGGTTCGGTGTCTTGCTCAGCGACACCTCGACACGAGCTCAACAGGCCAAGGATCGAACCAGCAACCATCAGGCTACAGGATGACCACCATGTATAAACTTATATAAAACATCCTCGCCACAGCGTGTACTTACTAACTAAACCCACAGTGCATTCACATAAATGGTGATGCTATAATCTTCTGAATGCCTCTTATTTCTCTTTGCATGTAGGTTGAAAAACCAGATCCCACAAATCACACAGACGCTAGAAATCCTACGACACATGCAGAAGAAGAAGGTAACTCGTTATAATCCCTTTTTTTAATGTAAGAAAATTTGTCAAGAATGGTTGAAATTTTGTGTTGAACACAGTGAGGAAGCTGTTATGACTCTTTTCAAAGTGAAAAATGGCTGCAGAGGAGGTTAAGTCATTTAATATTTAATTAAAAAGCAATATACAGTCATATTTGGAACAGTCCCCTCCTCTGCTAAAACCATCGTGCAGATCTGTCCGTAACTTTTTGCATAATCTTGCAGACAAATGACGTATACAAACAAACTGAACCAGCCACATAATTTCATGCAACATCTGCTGTTGCTTCACACAGGAAACTACAGAGCCCATGGAAACACACTTCCTGTTGGCTGACAGCGTTTACTGCAAGGCTTCAGTGCCACCCACCAACAAAGTCTGCCTGTGGTTAGGGGTAAGTAATGCTCAGGAGCGCGTTATATACAGGTATGTAGCCAATAGGGATGTTTAGGATTAAATAAATCCAGTGTGTCAGACAGCAGCCGGTGGCCTAATTTTACCATTAAAATCCAGTTGAATAAGGTTTTGTTGTTGATTGAAATGTAAACGTGGGTGGCAGTGCTGCGACGCGAGCTGTATGAGCAGAGTCAGCTGTCTCACCCACTGAACGCCCAGCTCAGATGTAGCTGTGAAGGCGATGTAAGGAACGGGTTAACATCACATATCTGCTGTAAATGCGTCAATAAATCTGTCATCTGGAAATTATGTTTAGATTTAATAAGAAAAAAGGAACATTGGACAAAAGTCTGTTGAGCTTTGATAAGTTCTGCAGTGTCACATCAGGGTTAAACAGTCACATGCTAACATAGCTGTTACATCATTTCGTTGTACCTGTTGCAATGACAATAAAGTTATTTGTTCATTCATGTAGAAACTTAGAAGAAAGAGACTTTACAATCATAACTTAGGCACAGCTCAGCAGTCTAATCTAGACTCATTTATTACTTGATTGATTTACATCTTGACCTCATTGTAAAGCTGTTGTTATAAAGTTGTTACTAGTCCTTTATAACAACCTTTTACCTCTCTTTCCCTCATTTACCCCAAACCCTCCAAACATTTCTGCACAAAGGCTAATGTCATGCTAGAGTACGACATCGATGAAGCCCAGGCTCTCCTAGAGAAGAACCTGTCTACAGCATCTCGCAATCTAGAGACACTTGAGGAGGATCTAGATTTCCTGCGAGACCAGTTCACCACCACCGAAGTCAGTATCCTTCCACAATGTAGTCCACCCAGACTGTAGAAACGACGGGGCTGAATCCTCATGGTGCAGTCATGGTGAAAATATGTTGGAGTTGTCGGGTGTTTGATACAGCGACAAACGGCGACATCTGCTGGTCAGAACTTGGGTCTCTCACTTAGGGTTTTCAGCTGCGATCACAGTTTTTAACCAGCTGAGGTCATTTTTCAAAGGATTTGATAAAAAAAGACATCATTCAGAGCAGGTAAGGGATTTAATTCCAGCTGTGATCTCTGTAGAGTCGTCAGTTGTTTTTAATGAGAAGACGTCCACAGACATGGAAGACATGACGCAACCGAGGCTGCAGTATTTATTCTAATGACAACGTTTCAGATTGACTTTATAACTCCAAGATTTCTGATATTTTGTGATGTAATTTAGGAAAAATAACTATTGTATTAGATAGTATAAAATAATTTTAAAAAGCATCAGTTCAGAGCACAGTGAAATGTGTGTGTTCTGTATGTGTGAGATGTGGTGAGCAGTGTGTGTTGGGGTTCAGTGGGATTAATGATAAGCAGTAAAAAAACATAATTAGTTGTAACCCAATAATGACTATTGCAGTTTAAAAAAAGAAAAATGTTTTACATAAACACTTCAGGTCGAGACATGTTTCTGTCCTCTGGTGAATTCTCGCAATGTGGATGACGTGTGCTCACTTTCCATTGGTGCATTTAATTTCCAAAATAAGTATAGCCTCTGAGTGCCAGCAGTTTTTTCCCACTTATCTAGCACAGATGACATGAAGGTGCACAGATGCAGTCTGCAGCTTTTTTTTTTTATCTCTGACAAACATGACATCAGATGCAGCAGCGATGTCCTGGGTAAATAAATATTCTTTCACCATTATTCGGTGAAAACCACTAGATCTAGTCCAAAACATGTAGCTGTACATTAATATGTAAACATGTCGGAAGTCTGTTTAGCAAGGTTAGCATCAGTGTTGTAGTAGGTAAGACCTGCAATCACAAGCCAAAACCACAGGTTTCCAGTCCACACACACACATAATAATTAGAAGAGAAGATGATATTGGTGGGAAAACATTCTGATTAGAAAAAAAAACATTTTTATTTCTTTCTCTTCTCGAACCTTTACCTCTTTTCCAAGACCTCTTTTTTCCACCTCTAATTCTCATTCCATGTCTTTGTTTTATCTGCTTATAAGAAGCTGAGCTGAACGCTACAGCTGCTGAAACGTTGCAAAGTTAGCGAGTTGTGCTTGGTTTTCGTCTGCTGAAAATAAAGCCTTTTGTTACCATTTCTTCTTAACCCATTGCTCCCTTCAGACATGGCACGAGTCTACAACTGGGACGTGAAGAGAAGGAGCAAAGAAAATCTCCTGAAGTCGGCCAACAAGTCTTAATAACCATGGGACGGCATCCACATCCCCTTCCGCTGTCTCACCACCCATTAAACAAAAAATAAACAAAGTTGTGTGTTCACCCAGAGCTCGGCATGTGGAGGATATGTCTGAAACACCTCTGCAAGTTTTCACTGTGCTTGATTTGAACTCATGGAAGTTATTTGGATTTGCAGGTTTCATCTACGAGGCTGGAGGAAGCGAGCAGTAATGATTCAGTTCATCAGTGTCCTCTTCATCCAGCCGAGCTCAAACTTCCACCACTACTGTTTTCTGTTGATTTGTCACTTTTTAAAGTATTTTTTCAAGTAAAAACTAACAAAAACAAAGACAGCAAAGCAATTTTGTATTCTTTTTGATGGTTTGAGTATGTTATGTTTTTTTAGGCCGATTACAAGTAAAGGTTCTCACGTCTGTACTGATCTCATACTTCTGCTTTCTCTTATCCAGCAATACATCTGCGTTTTAAGACGATTTACCCCTTTGGCTTTAGTTTTCATCTATTAAAGGACTTAAAGAGGTTCACTAGGATCAGCCGTGGTCCTGCTTCAAACCCACCGCCGCTTCTCCGTCCTTTGACCGTCAACACTCCATCTCCTCTCCTCGTCCTTGCCGCTGTTCTCTGTATTTATTTGTTTCTCGCTGTACTCATTAAACAATGAATGAAGTAAAAGAAGAGCATATGGGCAAAGAGGTGAGTCCTTGATGTGGGGCTCTGTCTTCTTTATTTCCTGATAATGACAATAAAAGTCCTGAATTTAGCATGAAAAGGAAAACCATTGTCAAGTATAACTCATAAAAAATTCCAGGGTTAGAGGTGTCCAGAACAGGAGTTTCACTATAATGTGGTAAAATCTATAAGGAAAATTATCAATATGGTTCTGGCAATACTGTGATGATTTGGGCTTCAATTATTTTAAGTGGTAAGGTTTACCACCAAAGAAAAATGCATTAAGATACACATTACTTTTTGTTTTAGTAGATTAGATTGCTAATTCAGGTCCATGTCTTCCTCTGATTCTCATCAACCCTTTTTTCACACTTTGCCTCCTTCCCCAAAATGAGCCTTTTCCCTTTTTGTATTCTCCCCTTCCTCCAAGCACAACCCCAATTCCCAAAAAGTTTGGACTCAGTAAAATGTAAAAAACATATTGCAGTGGTTTGGAAATCTAAACCCACACTATTCCCAGTAAAATAAAGTTTGAGTTCATCCAGAGACCCAGGATGCTCAGCAGACTGAGTTCACTTTAAATCCGTTTCACTCTGGGTTGTAAAGGAGAGTTTTCTTGCTGAGGTGGTTGTATGTACCTTATTAGACAAATCTTTACCAGTTACTGTGATGTCTTCCTCTGAGCTGAGAAGGAGCGCATGTTTACCTCTTTAGCACCAGGGACCTGTTCCAGAAAGGAGGGCCAACTATGAGTTAAAGAGAAACTGGGTTAACTGAGTCGGAGCTGGTCAACTCTTGAGTTTTCTGTTCTAGAACAGCTGATGAGTTGGTTCAGTTAACTAGCGATATCTTTACCCAGAGCTGGCAACCACAACAAAAAGCCGTCATCAATAGAGCACCGATACTAGATTCATCATGACAACCCCTGACAAAAAGCCAGTTATCTTACCCAGCTGGACTGAGAGCATCTTACTGACGCATACAGGCAATACCAAGGGGTATTTTGGAAAGAAGATAGCATTGCTGAGGCACTGTGAAAGCTGGAATCCACTGGTTCACTGACTGAATATTTAACTTAATTGAAACTGTAGCATGTGGGTTTTAAAATATTGGTGGATAGAACAAAGTCTTGTAATTTCCTAGACCATCACTGTACATTTTTATGTCTATACACAAAATAAACATTCAGTGGCTGTTTCTACATCTACAGAGGAGCAGAATATATCATTTCTATAGAAATAGTCTACTATGACCTAGCAGGAGAAAGGGTCAAGATGAACACTTCTGACCAAAGAAAAAGATGCATGATGTTTAAATGTTTAGTAAATTTTCCAAAGTTTTAGTTGTATTTGATGTCATCAGCTTAAGTAATCATTTCTGACAAAACCACAAAGCATGTAAATATAACCATTATTTGGATATTCTGGAGGATTTTATTGTTGATTTTTTTTCTGACTTTCGTTTTTTACAGAGTATGAAGTAGGTGAGGGCCTGGTGGCCGGGCCTTTGCCCATGGGGCCTGGTTGGGCTCAGCCCGAAAGCGTGTTATGTCAAGAAAACACGGACCACAGCGTTATCGTCAACTAGCTTTTTTTTTAGCCTCGTGGCTCACAACACAACAACAACTTCCGGTCGGAAGTTCCCTCACACACGTATCACCCCATTATGGTGCCGTCTTTAACCGTACACCACAATGGGCCTGTCCTCCCATGGGCTCACCACCTGCAGGAGGGGCCATAGGAGTCGGGTGCATTGTGAGCTGGGCGGCTGCCAGAGGTGGGGACCCTGGCGGTCTGATCCTCCGCTGCAATAGCTAGCTATAGGGACATGGAATGTCCCCTCTGGCGGGGGAAGGAGCCTGAGCTGGTGCACAAGGTTGAGCGGTTCCGGCTAGATATAGTTAGCCCCCCGACTTGGCGCCTGTATGTTGGGGTTTACCCCAGTGGACGCAAGGATAGCCTCCCTCTGCTTTCAGGTGGGGGGACGGGTCCTGACTGTTGTTTTTGCTTATGCACCAAATAACAGTTCAGAGTACCCACCATTTTTGGAGTCCTTGGAGGGGGTGTTGGAGAGCACTCCTTCCGGGGACTCCCTCGTTCTGCTGGGGGACTTCAATGCTCACGTTTGCAATGGCAGTGAGACCTGGAGGGGCATCATTGGGCGGAACGGCCCCCCTAATATAAATCTGAGTGGTGCTTTGTTGTTGGAATTCTGTGCTCGTCATGGACTGTCCATAACGAAGACCTTATTCACACAGAGTGTCCACATGTGCACTTGGCACCAGGACACTCTAGGCCGCAGTTTGAAGATCGACTTTGTAGTCGTGTCGTCGTACTTGCGGCCGCATGTCCTGAACACTCGGGTGAAGAGAGGGGCGAAGCTGTCAACTGATCACCACCTGATGGTGAGTTGGCTCAGATGGTGGGGGAGGATGCCGGTGTTTTGTGCCTCTATTGTCAAGGCGGCCAGCCGCAGCTGTGTCCGTAAGAACTTGTTGGTGGACTCCGGCAGTGAGGGATGCCGTCAAGCTGAAGAAGGAGTCCTATCGGGCCTTTTTGGCCTGTGGGACTCCAGAGGCAGCTGAAGGGTATCGGCGGGCTAAGCAGAGCGCAGCTTTGGTGGTCGCTAAGGCAAAAACTCGGGCATGGGAGGAGTTTGGAGAGGCCATGGAGAATGACTTCCGGGCGGCTTCGAGGAGATTCTGGTCCACCATCCGGCGGCTCAGGAGGGGAAAGCAGTACTCCGTCAACACTGTGTACAGTGGGGATGGGGGGCTGCTGACGTTGTGAGGCGGTGGAGGGAATACTTCGAAGACCTTTTCAATCCCACCAACATGTCTTCCGATGAGAAGGCAGAGTCTGGGGTAGCTGGTGCTGGCTCTCCTATCTCTGGGGCTCAGGTCGCTGAGGTGGTTAAAAAGCTCCTCGGTGGCAAGGCCCCGTGGGTTGATGAGGTTTGCCCAGAGTTCCTCAGCCTCCCTGGTAAGGTCTAATCAGGAGTGCTTGAGAGGAGGGTCCTTCAGATAGTCGAACCTTGGATTGAGGAGGAGCAGTGTGGTTTTCATCCCGGTCCTGGAACATTGGACCAGCTCTACACCTTCTGGGTCTTTGAGGGGACATGAGAGTTTGCCCAACCAATCTACACATGTTTTGTGGACTTGGAGAAGGCATTCGACCGTGTCCACCGGGGACTCCTGTGGGGGGTACTCTGGGAGTATGGAGTCCGGGACTCGCTTTTACGAGCTGTCCGGTCCCTGTACGACTGGTGTCAGAGCTTGGTCCGCATTGCCGGCAGTAAATCAGAATCGTTTCTAGTGCGGGTTGGACTCGGCCAAGGCTGCCCTTTGTCACAGATTCTGTTCATAATCTTTATGGACAGAATTTCTAGGCGCAGCCGAGGTGTTGAGGGGATCCTGTTCAGTGGCTTCACGATTGGGTCTCTGCTCTTTGTGGATGATGATGTGGTTTTGTTGGCTTCATCAGGCCGTGATCTTCAGCTCTCACTGGAGCAATTCGCAGCCGAGTGTGAAACAGCTGGGATGAGAATTATCACCTCCAAGTCCGAGACCATGGTCCTCAGCCGGCAAAAGGGTGAAGTGCTCTCGCCGGGTCTGCAATAGGGTCCTGCCCCAAGTGGAGGAGTTCACGTATCTTGGGGTTTTGTTCACGAGTGAGGGAAGGATGGAGGGAGATCGACAGGCGGATCGGTGTGGAGTCTGCAGTGATGCGGACTCTGCATCGGTCTGTCGTGATGAATAAGACGCTGAGCCAAAAGGCAAAGCTCTCGATTTACCGGTCGATCTACGTTCCTACCCTCACCTGTGGTCACGAGCTGTGGGTAGTGACCGAAAGGACAAGATTGTGAATTTTCTCTGCAGGGTGGCTGGGCTCTCCCTTAAAGATAGGGTGAGAAGCTCGGTGATCTGGGAGGGGCTCAGAGTAGAGCTACTGCTCCTCCACATCATGAGGAGCCAGATGAGGTGGCTCGGGCATCTGGTCAGGATGCCTCCTGGACGCCTCCCTGGTGAGGTGTTCTGGGCACGTCCCACCCAGCACACGCTGGATGGACTACATCTCTCGGCTGGCCTGGGAACGCCTTTGATCCCTCCGGATGAGCTGGTGAATGTGGCCGGGGAGAGGGAAGTCTGGGTTTCCCTGTTTAGGCAGCTGCCCCCACGACCCGACTCCGGATAAGCGGCAGAAAATGAATGGATGGATGGATGGATGGATGGACCGATGGATGGACCGATGGATGGATTTTGTTCCATGTGTCAGTATTACCGTTATACATGAGTGACTGTGCTAACTTTTAATTTTTCAAATGATTTTTTTTAATGTCCATAACAATTGGGACAATTCTGCTGTGAAAATTTGACCATAGTCATTATTTTCTGGTTTAAATCAGTTTACGTTCATAAAAGCAATTTTATGTGTCATTTACGTGACGGATTGCCTAGGCTATCTGAAGAGTAATGTTCTCACAGTTAGTCACAGTAGTTAGCAATCCTCTGGGGTTTTTAAAAAGCAAATAATAGCTAATTCTGTAGGGAACTGCCGACTCAGCTCTGTCTCTTCAGCGATGCATGTGAAGCACAAACTGTAAGCTAATATTAACTCCAGTTATGACAAACCATTGTCGTTCCTAGGGTGTAAAATATTGCTCTTTCATCACAGCCCATAGCATTTCTGAGAAATGCAAATTGAACTTTGATGGCAGTACTTCAATTTAAGACGCTACATTAAACCTGGACTATTTACTTTTGAAAAAGAGGAAAAGTTCCCCTAAGCTGACTGTAGAGTTGAGGAAAAGTAACAGAAGCTACTGATTTTTGATTAAGAAAACCTTTATAAAGCATATTAACTTCTTTCTCAAACTAGTTGTTTACCCACCATTTAAGTTTCCTGAAACCTTTTGGTTTAATAAAATGTTTGAAAGGTTGTGCAACCTCAGTTCACAAAGGCTGAGACATTTTACTATTTCATCAAATATTAGCTTTTTTATTATTATTATTTTATTATTATTTGCTGGAGCTTTAGGAGGAATGTTGTCCCATTCTGGTCTGATGCAGGATCATAGCTGCTCAACAGTCTTGTACTTTGGTTGTAGCCTCCTTTTTTTAATGATGTGCCAAATGTTTTCTGTCGGTGAAAGGTCTGGCCTGCAGGCAGACCAGTTCAGCACCTGGACTTTTCTCCTGCGAAGTCCTGTTGCCACATGCTGTGTGGTTTAGAATCGTCTTGCAGAAACATGCAAGGTCTTCTCTAGAAGAGACATTGTCTGGATCAGAGCAGATGCTCTAAGTGTTCAAACTTTTGGAGCCATGACCCTCAAGATAAGATGCATTGATGTTTGCAGTCCCCACACCAACACAGCAACTTAGTGATTTATGGTGTGATGCATGAAATGGGTCATCTTGCAGCCATCCTCTACATGTAAGGTAGGAAAACTGTCAGAATCATCACAAATAAGGAGGATAAAATGTTTTTTCCGGTGTACCGTTGTGACCTACATGCCTAAAATCAGCTTCTCCCGTGGACATAATGTCAAATTCAGATTTTTAATACGGCATGTGCATTAATGTTTTTTTAAGTTAAAGGTAACGTATCATGCTTTTAAATCCTTCCTTTTCACAAATAAATCATTAATTTATGGTTTATATAAAGT
>JBAFSZ010000006.1:25505015-25528159 GCA_036919955.1 Melanotaenia pygmaea | reverse complement strand
GCTGTAGTTTATAACTACCTGCTGTAATTTATAACTACCTGCTGTAGTTTATAACTACCTGCTGTAGTTTATAACTAACTGCTGTAGTTATAAATTACAGCAGTCACAGGAAACAGTTTTGTCCAGTGTTTGACGAAACCCTCTCAGTTAACACCAGAATGACCAGTTTATGTGGCGTTCCATTTGTTGAAAAAAACCCAAAAGACTTGCTCAGTGTGTCCTAGCTAGGTAGATTTAATAAGACATAAGCTGAGCATTAAAAACTGTTTATTACTGCAGTCGTTTCTTTTTGTTACTACTTTCTATGGACGGGGCAGCCAGATTTTTTTTTTTCTGGTTGGAACTGGTTAGGTTCCTCCAACTTTGGTCAAAACAATGTTCCAGTTGATTTTTCCAGGCTTTTTTTTGTATTAGTTAAAATAGTTAGCAGCACATGCTAACGTGTGCAGCTTAGCCCACATTGCAGATCTAACTGAGGCTTACCCTTTGTTTCTGCAAAGTAAGTAGTTCTGCAGGCATGGAAACCATCAACTGGTCATTAGTGCACAGGCATAAAAGAGTACCATCTTCTCACTTCACTCTCCTACAGAAAGTGAATAAATAAATCCTCCTGAATCAGTCTTTTACATAAAACATAAGGCAGCAATCTATGGTTCAGTCTATAAACTCCCACAACACACTAATTTTGGATGAAGGTGAAAACTGTTAGAAGTAGGCTAAATGTGGTTGGAAACTAAGAAATGTTTCATGCACCTGGTTTCAGTTTCAAAGTTTGAAATCTCAGATTTACATTTAAACCATTTTAACCTGTATTTCTGTTTGTATAATTATCTTATATTGGAGGCCTCAATACTCAAGTTATTATGGTGGTAACATATCTGTAGCACTGGCATGTATGAACCAGAAATTAGAAGTTTGATATTACACATATTTAAAAAAAAAAACACACAGAACAGAATTTGAAGTTGTAGTGAGGCGAGTTGGACATTTTTCTTGATTTCATTAGGCTAGATTTCCAACTGTCCTAAACGTGCACTGTGGGTAACATGATTCTTATGTGGAGTCCATTCATTAGGTATCCCTCTGCCTGGTATGGACCCTCTCTATTGGTTTTTGCTTTCAAGAAATAAAATATCCCAAGTTTGCTTATTTGTACTCTTAAAACATCCCAAACGAGTCTACAGTTCAGCCAGACTTGGTTAAGGTGCGTTCTGGCTCCAGTACAGTACTCCAGTATCGTTCAAGTGCACAAATCCGCCTTGTTCGCTCAAGCTGTACACGTCTCTTCTGCTATGAATCGGCTGGGTGAAGCTGTGAAGTTACACTGTGATATTTCACAATGTAGTCAGTGTCACTCAGCTCACTAGAGGCCTAAAGAGGTGACGAATTCACAGGTCCAGAAGGAAATAGTTCATCCCTCATCATATTTATGACCTCCAGGTCTGACTTCTGGAATGTGGAGCGAGATGTCAGCACAAGAAAGATGCAACTTTGTCAAGAAGGATTTAATTAAAGTGTGCCGCATATAAGCATTTGAATGAAAATGAATTAAAAATTACGTGTTCCCTTATATGATCATGTAATTGCATATTGAAAGGCATTTAATGTGGAGGAGAAATGATGGGGAAAAGTTAGACAAACCAGAACGGATCCTCTTTCTAAGGCCTTTGCAAGACTTTCAAGGAGTGATTTTTCAGGTAAGAAGCCAAAACCAAACTTAGTTTTTTCAATGGAAGCCATCAAATGAGCATCAGCGATCCTTCCCTTCTGAGAAATAAAACGTTCACAGAAGTGGGACCAACTTCATGAGTCATCCATGAACGTTCAAGATGCTTCTTCTACACCGCGCAGCAGCACTTTTATTAAACTCCTCAAACGTCCCATTTTACAAGCAGTTTCAAGGAATAACGACAGAGGGGTTACCGGCAGTTTCAGTCAGCTGGCCGACGCCTCAGTTCATCAGCCACGCCCCTCTGAACCCTTAACTCCTTGTGAAACCTTCAGCCCCATTGTTTCAAGCTCCTCACAGATCAACAGAGGCAGCGACGGTCGCTCTTGGTGACCTCCTCTGACGAATGAACCACGTTGGGCACAAATCCGCTCTTCACGCCCTCCCAGCCCTCCTGGATTGTGATGTCGCCGGACCGAACCAAGGCGAAGATGTCTCTGGTCAGCTCGGTGAAGGCGTGCTCTACGTTGATGGCGTCACGGGCAGATGTTTCGATGTAGCGCATCCCGTACGCTCCTGCCAGCTTCTCTGCTTCTTGCCGGGTCACCTACAAGTTTGGATGCATATCTGTGAATGCCTCATGGTTCATTTACTATGCATTCAAAGCAGCCATGCAACCTGAACAGAGACATTTAGGATGGTATATTTTTAAATGAGCAGAAAACCATGAAAAATGTAATAGTGTTTCTGATCACAATCCCATACCGAGTGTATGTACACTAGAAGTTGCACTGTCATCCTGCATTGCCTCATTTTTAATTGTGATATTTTTACTTTCTGTCTCCCAGCTGCCCCATGAGAATTAAAAAAGCCCACTGATGACTCGCCTCTGTGCAAAATGCTTGCTGAATAAAAGGTTATTTTTAAAACAGCAGCCTTTGAAAATGTTCAAAACAGACACTGTCCCCTCTGGCACATCATTTTCACACAAAGCAGCCTAATGAGGAATATTTTTGGCTTCACATTTTTGTCCACGTCTGTACCGAACACACCTGACGCTGAGCCTCCAGGTCACATTTGTGGCCCACCAATAGGAAGACAATGCTGTGTGGTTGGACGTGGCTGCGAGCCTCCTCCAGCCAGTCGTGGACATTCTGGAAGGAGCGGCGGTTGGTGATGTCAAACAGAAGCAGCCCGCCCACAGAGTTGCGGTAGTACGCCCTGGTAATGGACCTGCACAGGATGTGAAACACAAGGTAATATTAAGGCATCTTGATGCCACGAGGATGTATTATAGAATAATTTGCTGCTGTGATTGTCTCTCTGGAGCTGGAAGCTTGTACAAATGACACTGACTTTCTCTGTCCTCTTTTCTTCTCTCAAAGGTGGAACAGTATCAAGAAGAGAGCTGTTAACATTTTGGCTGCCACCTGCTCCACAGACTGTAACCTTGTGGTTTCTTTTCTGTTGCATGATTGACACAGTTTGGCCTCCAGGTACTCCTCAGTCAGAAATCTTGTGAAGAGTACACATTCATGGTTGGGTTAATATTATAATGATGTCCTTTCCACTTGTGGAATATGCCCCCATCCTTCTGTAACCTCTGCCATCAGTATGTTTTGCAGCAATAAGGCTGCAGAAGCTTTCTTATTCTACCCATCATGTTTTGTTTTGTTTTTATTGACATCTTGGTAATGAGACGCCTTTTTAATAAGCCATCAGTTTGGGACTGAACCAACTGAAAATAGTTTGTACAGATAAATCCCAGTTGTGTCAAGGATCAGACAGCAGGAAACGAGGAGGAAGGACCCAAAGGAGTAGGCAAGTCCTGCAGGTTTTAGATGCTCTGACACACCAGATTCACATGGTGTGAAATCTAAAACTTGCAAGCCTAGCGGACCTGACCTGCCCACCTCTGGGCTATCAGGTAAACCTAACAAACAGTAGACCAAACTCAGGAAACAACTAAACTTACTGACAGAAAAAACAAGACAAATGTTGACCAACCTGACTGGTGCGGTGGTAACATGACTGACATGACAACATAACACTACAATCTGGAAAAGACAAAGGAAAACCAGAAGGAGAAAAACTGAGGAACAAAAGAAAACAAAAAGCAGGTGTGACGTTAAACGGATAGACTCTACTTAATAAAACAGAAAAAAGACAACTAGATCAGACCAGATACTAAAAACAAACACAAATTAAAACAACTTAAACAGTGATCTCAGCATTAAGATCAGTTGATTGTCAGATGACAGCGTTTGAAATATTATTTGATAACGTTATATCAGTGGTCAGTTCTCACCTGTCTATCACGTCTTCTGTAAGTTTTGAAACCAGTAAAGCAACACGCCTGTTCATTTATTTTTTCTAAACGTTTACTGAGTAATTATTTCAACCAAATAATAATAATCATAATCATAACAATAATATAAGGAACGCGGGTCCTGGCATCACTGCGACAGCTGCAATAATAATAATGCAGTTTCTCGGATCTACCTCCAGGTTTTGGGTGTACGTGTGGTACAAATGTGCTTAAGTTTACACATTTTCCTACATTCTAGTACTAGCTGATAAATCTCAAACTTTGCATGGGAAGGTTTGTACACACACACTTCTGTCTGTACATACGGTTGATAAATGAAGCCCCAGGTGTGTGTCAGTTAGTGTAAAGGTGGCTAATCTGTTAATGAGACTGGTGAGGAAGATGAGGATGTAAGGAGCTCAGTGTTAGCAGCTATGAGGAGGCCAGTGGTGAAAGCAGGACTGGAACTCTTCATACAGATTATTGAGAAGGAGTTGGTCCTGAAACTGAAGTTTTTTTTCTGGATTTTGGAAAGAAAATGGAGATTTGATAGGGGATGACGTTTACTGAAATTAGTGTGATCTGTAACAGATTTCTTAAAAAACAAAGAGCTTCATGCTTATTTAGATTACTTAAGCTAGTTAGCAGGACACGCTAACATTTGTAGCATAGCCTACATTGCAGAGCTGATAAAAACATTCAGTAATTTGATCTACACATTTTTACTCTTAGGTTTATGTTTAGGAAAGAGACAGAGTGCTAAAGGAAAAAGTGAGATAAATACATCAGAGCTGTGAAAGAAAGAAAAGAAGCGATGAGTTATGGAGTAAAGAGGAGAGGAGCTCAGTCGCCTAATAACTGTAAATGCAGAGGCGACTTTAATCTAATATCAATATCAGCCATTAAGAAGCTGTATGAGCTGAGCCTCCGGACTTACGAGAATGATGGCGTTACATAACCTCTTCATCGCTGCAGTTTGACAAAGAAAAATTAACTTCCCATGCAAATAAACTGAGCTTCTCACAGTGCAGCTTAACTATAGATATGGACGATGGCGACCTTAAGGATGCAGATGGATTTAGACATGAAAGATGTGGAGGAAAGGATAGGTCAGTAGAAAGGATACAGTAAGAAAAGAGAGCATCAACCTCTTGTGTGAATCATCTGATTTGATGCACTCCTTAATATATACTGGTGTATTTATGGAACCAAGGACCAAGCCAATGAAACAGCAACGACTAAAACATATGTGTCACTGGTAGAGAGGAAGAGAGGAGTAAGATATGAATTACCTTGAGTTTTTATCCACTTATGCCTCTAAATTAATGTTATATTGACAATAGATAAAAAAAATTGCAAGAACTTTGAATGGAAATGCTAATAGTTCAGCACAATATATAAAAAAAAGAAAACCAACCAATTTATTAGACTAAAGATGCATCATTTCATAAAATGGCTGGACATTTAGTTTTTAAATGTTACACAAACTTAAGCTAATAATCAGTTTGTTGTGGGAGATAGTTTGATTATTTAACTAACATGTCACTGTTAGTAAGCTCTGGAGTTCACTGGTAAAAAAAGGTCTTAATCCAGAGAAAGTTCATTTATTCCTCATCGATCCATTTTGATCTTTTACACAGCATTTCCTGTCATAATGTGGGAAAGATGATGGACTCAAGGAGCAGACAAAGAGCCACTGTAAATGCAAAAGTGAAAGCTTATTTTAACCCCACGGGCAGGTACGGTGGAACAAAGGAGTGGAGGTTCACCGCGTAGTAAATGCTGCTTAGTTTTTGCAGGATCCAGGGCTCGGCGGTACTGGCAGGGAAAAATCCAATATTCTCTGTACTGGGTAGGGCTGCAGGCAGGGCGGCAGAAAGTGTAAGATCTCAGTCTGAGACTCGGCACTTGTGAGCAGGTGTGAACCGGTAGTTTTCTAGAGTCTTTTCCAATCGTTTTAAAGTCTTCTGATTTAAGCCCAGCATAAATGAGAGTCCTAGGTTTTTCCCAGTTGAGTTCTCCAAACTCTTGGAGCTTGGTATCTCAGGATCTGTCCTCTCGTGGTTTACATCCTACCTCACAGGGAGATCCTTCAAGTATCTTGGCAAGGGGGAGTGTCCAGATCACAAGGGCTGACAACAGGGGTGCCTCAGGGCTCGGTGTTGCCCTCTTCTCTTTTTTCACTATACACCTCCACACTCGGTGCATTCATTAGCTCTCATGGTTTCTCCTACCACTGCTATGCAGATGACACCTGTGCCTACGTCTACTACCAGGAATCTTGGTGTCATGGTAGATGGTAGGTATATATATATATATATATATATATATGTGTATATATACATATACTTACAACAGTCTGATTACCACTTAATTATAACGCCCATCTTGTTTGAATTCTTTCTTGTGTAATTCTTACTCTCAAATGTAAGCTGCTTTGGATAAACACGTCTGCTAAATGACTGTAGAAAAGAATAAAAAGTTGATTTAATTTAAATAGATCATGTGATGCTTCCATTTACCTCAATGGTGCTTCCGTATTTTTCTGAAATTGCAGAAGTATTCACACTTGACTAACAAGAGAATAGATCAGAATATGGTCACCTGCTCTCATGGCAAAAATGTTGTTTTATCTGGCATATATTTGTTGGTGATAGGCTATACTATTTTTACATGTCAGTTACTTAGAGAAATTTAGTTCAAATAGACAAATGTTCTATATAAAGTTATTTAAATAATGTGGGAGATGGAGACGAAAAGAAAAGACAAAGAAAAAAAAAGATCTTAACACATCCAGCAGACAGATGCTACTTTAGTAAAACAACTGTTATAAACAGCGGTTGAGTATTTTATTTTAAAAGTAATAAACAGGTTTTTCTTTGTGTTTAGGATGAGGAGTTCCCAAGTGGCTTCATATTGCCAGATGCTAATATTTTGAGACATGCAGCACTCTGTGGTCTCTCCATTACCCACCACGACTGTGACCAGGTCAAGCAGGGCACGCTATGCCTCCTCGTGTTTCCTTACAGCTCACCTGAAGCGCTCCTGACCCGCGGTGTCCCAGATCTGCAGCTTGATCCTTTTGCCGGGCTCGATCTCCACCAGCCGGGAGAAGAAGTCCACGCCGACGGTGGGGTCAGACACCTGGGCGAAGCGGCCCTCTGTGAACCGCCGGATCAGGCACGACTTGCCCACCGTGGAGTCCCCGATGACGATCAGCCGGAACTGATAGAGCCATATGGCCTCCATGACTTGGCTCCTCTGTGAGTCGGTTCCCTCTCGTGCGCTTGTCGGTCCGCTGCGAGCTGAGAGGAGCGAGAGAGAGGAATTAACACCCTTAGAATAATGAAATGAGTCATTTTTCTTTCTTAGTTGACTGGAATTAAATGAATTACCCCCCCAATCCCAGCCAGTGCCACACCGACCCCCCCCCCCCGCACTGCTGGTCTCCATTATTTTAATTATTACAGCTCCAACCAGCTTTATGTCGCTACAGCTGCGGGGATTAGTTTTATTATGGTTTACTGATATTGTTGCTGCTTTTTGTTTTCTTACACTAGAACAGAAAATGTCTATGAGATTTACACACAATCTGAACAACATTTTCAGGGTTTTGTCTGATTTTGCTTTTTAAAATAAGTCGCTTTTCGTTTACCACTCATTTAGCCCTATAATAATGTCTTTAATATACTATATATATTTAATTATGAGTGCTATGAATAACTGCAGCCATGTTTCATAATCATATGTGATGACTGAGGAAGACGTTGCTAATGATGCTTTAAAATTCAAACTTTAGTTTTTCCAATTTTTGGGGTAAAAAGATGAATCAAACAGGCGGCTCGATGTGGTGGCTTGTTGCTGCTTGGAAAAAAGGTTCCCTGTTTGAACCTCGGCTAAGTTTTAGGTTACTCTAATTTTCTTTCAAAGTTTTAAAGTAAATCTAAGGTTAGTATAGACCTGCATGGTTCTGCATGTTGTTTTTGGCACCGTTCAGGGTCAAATGCTGGTCTACTGGTATTTTCAGAAAACCTCTGAGGAAGGTTTCCTCCACCTGGTTGGATCTATGAAACCAAGAATGAAGACAGTTCTGAAGGCAAAAGAAAGTCCAACCCGGTACTAGTAGATGCTAATGCATAAAAAGTCATTTCTTAAGAAACGCAGTAGGACTCGGCTTGGTAATAATGGTGAAGACATGCCTGGACGTACCCAGGTCGGCCTAAGCTAATCTACTTTGTCATCATGTTATCAACATGAAGGAACGCAGTGGGAGGAGCCCTGCCGACAGTCAACCAATGGGAACGTGGGATTCAGCAGGACATCTGTTTGAGTAACTGGGTTGTTGTTCAGTATGTTGAACTACAGACTGAATGAGTTTATATTCATCATTTCTTTCCAGGTGTGAGTGGCCAGTGAGTATACATCCCATTATTAGTAATTATTGTGATGGTCCAGTACTAATTTGTTCTTTGCTCATCACAGCACCCGGCCTGGGCCCTCGCTCCGCGGCCTCCTGTTTGCAGACTGGTTTGTCCACTACACCGACTTGCAAACACTTTTCTTACGCTGCACACACTTTTCTGCTAATAGAGTGCTGTTTTTCTAAATAAAATATATTTTGCATGTTCTTTCCTCGTTTAGCCACAGCCTACCATGCGGGTCGTGACAGTATTACCTATTTAGCTGTAGTAGTAACCCAATTATAAATATCTCAAATAAAGCAGTTTTAGTAACTGTGTTTTTTCCACCTTCCCACTACAATGCACTCTTATCACTGTCTTTCATTGGATTCATTGTGTGATTCAATTAAAACCCCGAGGCATTAGAAAATCCTCTTACGATTTTCTAGTCACTTGATGGCTTCAACTGATTTTTAATAAAAGACTGCTTTCTGGATTATAGCCTGTGGCCTAAAGCCCTTTTTCATATGAGGATTTGGCATCGGATTGTTCTGTAAGACCCTTCGAATAACAAGCCCAGACTTTTCGGGACTTCAGTAAGAGTTTGTGCATTTTTGTTTTGTGATATAAGCAAATTTATGCAACTATTTTATTGTATTTATGTATGTAAACATTTGTCCTTACAGGTGGAGATCTGTTATTCACCTGGAATCTCATGAAAATAAAAATGGTCTTAAATGTAACTTATTTTTACATTTGTCTACAGTCATAAAGAGTTCTAATGTTTTATTAATCAGAACATGAAAGATAATTTGGTCTTTATCAGCTCTTAAAATAATGTGCAATCTAAGATAAATTACAACACTTGGCATTTTCCAGTTGTTTGTTCAACAAAAGTCACACCAAATGCAGAAGAAGTATGAGAAAACATGATTTCAGTAGCAGCAATGACTTGAAATTATAATTCATTCTTTTATTTTTCAGCCATCCTGCTGATTTTGGAATCATTGTCCTGTTGGATGACCCATTTTCCACTTAGCTTACATTTTGGATAGATGGACTCACATTTTATTACAATACTTTGGTGTGATGATACCATGTCATGACAAAGTTGGATAAGATCTGAGAGAGCAGCAAACCACACACTGATGGTATCAAAGTATGAGTTAGTAGGATTTATGAAGCCTGGGAACACACATCAGAATGATCCCACCAGGGTTAGACGTAGAGACGATTAGAGTAGCAGACGTTGGCAGACCTCAGGAAACAGTCATGCTGTCATCCTGAGAGAGCATGTGGCAACTACTCTGGCCAGATATCATCATGTGGTCCATGGCGGAGGTTAGGGTCCTGCTCATAGAGACAACCATCCCTTAGTAGCAGAGTGAGAAGCTCACAAAAGGAAGCCTCTAAGGTACACCAAGCTGGCTGTGGAGTGCCAAGTGGTTGGTTAGAAAACCAGAAGGCGGTCAGTTTCTGGGGCGTCGTGAACCAATCAACAGTCAAGCTGCTGCAAGGTGCAGGAGGGGCCGGCTCAAGCTTGAGGAAAGCAGCAAAGGTTCTAGGAGAGAAAGCAGGTAAAGGAAGCTTCTGGCTCTTGCTATGGAAAGGAAATATTAGCCAGGAGTCAACATGCCACCTGCAGGAGGTGGTGGGGAGACACCTCCAGTGTGCCACTGGCCAAACCAGGAAACACCACCTGTCCTGTATCCTGCACTGGTACACAGAGGCGTTCATGGTCGTTTCTGTACTGCCAGGTAGCTGCGAGACAACACCAAAGGCTCCCAAATCACCAACCCTCCACCACCATGCTTGACTGTTGAAGTGTTTGTGCAGAATTTTCTCTTAATGTAGAGGTTTGCTTCGCTTTGGTCTTGTCTGTCCAAACATCCGCTGTGCTCTTTGTAAAAAAAAATAAGAAAGATTTTCACCTAGCAGCCCTTCCAAACAAACCAAACTGGTTCAGCCTTTTTCTAAGTTAATTTCTACTTTGTTTTTACTTTAATATTTAAGATGCTGAAGCCTCTGCAGTGGACTGCCGACCTGTCCAGGGTGCATGCTGTCCCTGGCCTGCTGATTGCTGACGGGCTCCTCGTGACCCTGAACTGAACCAAGCTGGAGAAACGAATGAACGCTGAGGCTGGCTGAGTCTGAAACGTATCTCTTAGATTTTTTGCAGTAACTCAGGTTATTGCACAGTCTGATAGTGGGGTGAAATGGCTGGTGATCATCGAGGTTACTTCTCTAAGATGTCTTTCCTCCTTGGCATTGTGTTAACACACCTGAATGCTCCAGACCAGTAAGCTGATAAAACCTCTGCTTATATAAAAGGTGCTCACTCTTACTGATGATCATTTAATCAAGTGTTTTTGTTGTTTTTATTATATGGAATGTGTCGTGTGTTTTGATGATGGTTTACTCTTATATCCTGATTTATACAACATTTTACATGATTTGTGCTTTTACATGCATCAGTAATTCTCAACTTCTAATTTGATGGATGATAAAAATCATAAACTAGATTTTGAAATGATGAGGAGCTTCTCAAGACAGAAGATGGCAAATAACTGAGATATTTTGTCTGTACCTTTGCTGGTTTTCTAACTGTGATTACTGTTGACATGGCATTTTATTCAATGAAGCTTTATGTATTGAACTATTTGGCTTCGTTTGGACCAGCCCCAACTTTAAAACACTTTACAAGGTAATTATGTGGCATACAATTTTCCAGCAATTCACACAGAAACTTCTGCTCTGTGGATGTTAAGCTAACCAAAGTGCCAGAGTGCTGTCAAGCTCCTTAATCAAAAGGAGCTTCTCCCAGTTTTATCATGACTTTTTGGCCAACAGTGCAGGCCTAAGGATTACAAATTTGCCAGTCTAGCCCTTTTTCAGGGGTATAAAACACTTTGAAATAATCCTTTATTAAAATATGTGCATTTCCTGAGAGAATCACCGCAGTGAAATCATCTGTCATCAGTGAAATGATCATCACGTGAGCTTGCTCATAAATTGCCAAGGCTACTTCCTGAACTCAACCTATGCTCACTAAGTAGCCTATACACACACTATAGGCCATCAGGCAGGCAGCGAGCCAGACACAGACAGCCTCCCATCATCCTCTGCGCGCCTCTGTTACAGTCGGGTTGCGTAGCTCGGTCGGTATGCAAACACTAACGACTAACGAATCCCGGGTGAATAGGAGCCTGGTGGGCTCTCAGTCCGGATGATTAGTTTCCAGGACGAAGACACAACCAGTCTGACAGCTGACATGATGCAAACAGCAGCCAGCTTGTTTTGGGGCAGAGTGTCTTTTTTTCTCCAGCTGTGTTAGCATTGTGGAGTAAATTTAGGATATTCGCGTTATTTCAAGTGTTTTTATTGCAAACATACGCACGTAAATTTCTATGGTTTCAGTTATTAGAGCCGCGCGCGTGCCTATGAATAGGCCGGCCATGCTGTCTCATATCTAAAAAAACGTGAACAACAGCAACATGATTAGAAAGCACAGCAGCCTACTTGTAGCAGCAGTGAAATCCGCTCCAGGCCGGAGTTCGTTGCTCTTACGCTGCTCAGGAGCAGGTGGCTGGCTCCATGGCACCGACGGGTCTGGATCGATGCTCAGCGCAGCTTCCAGAGGGGGAAAACTAAAAAACAGCGACAAAGCCTTCGTGAGGTTGATGTTTGTTCTCAAGTTCGGTGACACAGGCGGGTTGTTTTCCCTCTTAGCGTCAGGCCCGATGGAGAGCCAAGAGAAAACCGCATCCAGAGCAGGTACAACAAAAACCCGGATCTTGGTCGTTTCACGCGGTGCCAGGAAAAGAAAAAAAAAAGCGTCAGTTCTCTTTCCACAGCACGGGTGTCTGTGACGATGGCAGGGGGAAACCCAGCGGTATCACTTCTGTGTTTGCTGAGTGTTTAGAGGTTTTCTCCGCGGATGAAATGGCAGCAGCAGCATCATATCGCCTGACTCATCCCGCATCAGTACCACTACCGTAAAGGAGCGTGCAGAGCCGCAACGCGACCGGATCGACACAGATAAGCTAGAAAAGACAGCTAGCATATCTACAAAAAGTTATAAATTGAAAATGAAAGGGCACAATTTGCTGGAGTAAAGTGTTAAATTATCTAGAAGCAATAGGACGTAAAGCTACTTTAGGCTGTCTGTGTAACTGGCAGTTTTACAGAAAAATAAGAATTCACACACATATTGTTTCTATGTTGTGTTTGGTTATTTGTTCATTTCTATTTAATTTGTTTTTGTGTGCGCGAAGTTTTACAGTGCCAAGCTGCACGCTCACTGCCGTCGCTGAGCTGCACCGCGCATGCGCAGATCAGAGTCATCGCACTGTTGGGACTGGGAATTGTAGTCTTTTTTTTTTTTTTTTTTTTTTTAATCCTAAAAGCTGTAAACAGTGCGTGCATGCGGGGGCGTACATCTGCCAAAACTGCTGCATTTGCGAGAAGGCCTGCAGAGTAAAAACGTTACTCATACGAGTGGTTAGACTTGGACAGACTTGGAGCACCAGCTCAAGGGCTCTAAAGAGAGACAGATGCCCCTCATGGCAGATGGGGTAAAAAGAGAAGTAGATAGAGGGTTCCCAGTCTGTGGTCCCCTAAAGAAGACAGGGGGTCTCAGAGGCTTTAAACGTTCAGAGCCACGTTTTAATGTCTACACTTTTTTTTAAGTAAGACTATATTTTGTTAATTTAACTTTGGCTTTATCATAGGAGAGGACTCCACCAGAAAACATTATTTATAGTGAGAATCTGACTTTTGAAAGCATAAAACCAAGCATGGTTTCAGCACGGAGTGGGACAGGGGGTTCCTGGCTTTTTGGTATTTGCATGAAGGGGGTCCCCAAGAATAATAGGTTGGGAACTACTGGCCTAAAGACAAACAGGCAAAAATGGAAGATGCAAAATAGTTATAAACAGGTCAAGGGTGAAATGTGTATGAATATGAGACAAGATTATATATGGTATGGTGTGGTTAGCACGGCAGCCTCACAGCAAGAGCAGCACCAGTTGGGTCCTCGGCTAACTTGGGGTGTGAACAGCAGCCTTTCTGTGAGGAGTTTGCATGTTCTCACCGGGTACTCTGGCTTCCAAAGACATGCATGTTAGGAAGCTATCAGCAAGCGCAGACACCTGCCAAGCCTAGGAAAACCACAAAAAGTCCATCAGCCAGTCTAGTTACCAACCCCACACTATACTTCAAGTTAATATCATAATTTATTGCTGTCTTTTATTATTTCTTAATATCTGTAATGTTTTTGTTTGATGTAAAGCACTTTGAATTGTCCTGTACATGAAATGTGTTGTAAAAATAAACTGCCTTGCTTGGCCTATTTACAGCATCAGGATAGATATCACATCTTATTTAGATATTACCACATCATGTATATCTATGGCACCTAGCCTTTCTCTCTTTTTTTATTCACATTGTCTTTAATTGCAGCAACCTGGGTTAGTTGCTAGTGTATTTAACATTTACCATGACCTCATCTTGTTGTTTTCCCCCAGTGATTCTGGGTGTTATCCACTGAGTTAGAAGTGTAATAAAAAAATGACTGAATCCAGATGGTGAGCTGAATTACCCCCAAAATATAACTATTTGTTTCTTATTTCATTTCTGAAATCCTGAAAACATAATCAAAATTGGTCCATAATTTTGAGTTATGTTGCTAACAGACAGACAGACAAACCAACACAGACCAAAACATAACCTCTGCCTTAGTGAAGGTTATGAAACAAGATGATGGACAGGACTGAATTTGTAAGGAAAAGGGGATTTAAAGACCTTGGATTTAAACAGAGCACACCAGGGGCTTCATTTCTAAAGCTGGCATAGAAGACAGAAATGTCGACCAAGCCACTTACAAGGCAGAAGTTTGAGTGTTGTAGGAGAGTTTAGGCTTTATCCAATGTTACCAGACTTTTTTACAAGGCAGTGCTTTTGTCTGTTTGACATGGTAAGAAAGACACTGGGCAAGAAAAAAAGGGCTAAGGAGAAACTCTTATAGGTTTTAAAGTTAAAAGATTTGTTTTCTTGACATTATTTGTAAAAAGGAGCAAAACTCTCGGTAATATAGTTTAATTGAAGTTAAATATTAAGTCATATTAAATGAGAGTGTTGTTAATGCACTAATTTGGCAATGAGTGTTGAAAACGGGTGCAATGCCGCCGCCTGCTGTCTGTCTGTCTGTAGGTCCTTTTCTGACATGCAGAATACAAAACGTAACAGAGGATATCTTCAAGACATTCAGATGTTTTCCATCTGCTGCAGATACATTTATATGTCTGCTGTTTCCTCGTTTATCACCTGCACACCTTTCTGAGATGTGTCAGATTTTCTGCTAACAGCGAACCGGAATCACCTTGTAATGTAAAGACAATGTTGTGCCTTTTAAAATGCATTATTTTTGGTGTAGATACAACTAAAGAAATGGGAACAAACTGTGTTTTTGCAAAAATAAGTTGTCCAAGTTTAGATACAACATTCATCCCTTGAGTTAGGGGCCTTTTTAGAACAGTACTAAGTGGCTTAAAATAACCCCTTATTCATCCAAAATTTCACAGAATTAGATTTAAAATGAGGGGAACATCAGCTAGTGTCTAAAGGCACTATTTACAGATTTTCAGAGAACTATTTCCAAGATCTATAAGATTACAAAAAAAAAAAAAAAAAAGTTTGGCTGCTTGAAGAAAGATCCAAACAGATGAGAGCTGGATGAAAGTCCTGCTCACATCTAACGCTCCTCCTCACCAAGCTCCAGCGGATCTTAAAAAGGTCCCAACAAAGCACTTTGCTCTCGGACAGATTTGTTTGTGTTCCTAGAGTTTCTAAAAGTAGAATGGGAGGTTCATGTATGTGGAGCCAGCTCCCAGTTTGGGTTCGGGAAGCAGACTTCCTCTCTACCTTTAAGTTTACTCTTAAAACTTTTTGATAAAGCATTAGGGCTTGCATGGTTTCCCATGATGCATTCTGCACTTCTCCCCATTTATCTGCCTTTACTCTTTTTTTTTATTTATTTTTTTTATTTTCTTTTCATTACCTGGCATCTCTGGTTTGGAGCCGGAGGAGGGGAAGGAAGGTGCGTCTGAACGGGAGACAGCTGACCTACACAATCTCAAGGGTGTTTTTCCTCACTGTCTTGGATTTTGTTTGATACGTGGGTATATCACTTTTAAACACATACACACACACACACACACACAGTGACACGTGGGGGCGTGGTCGTGCTGACAGGCAGCGCTGTCACCGCCGCGGCAGCGGGCCGAGCTACAGGCGGAAAAGCGCGAACAAATAACGAGACTTCTGTTTTTCTGTTTTGTTGCTTTACTTTCCCATCGCAGCGTTTCCCCTGAGCACCGTCTTTTTGCATAAGGAGCTGAGTAGGACTCGGGAAATGCTCCCCCTGTGCGTACCAAGCTTTGATAATGAGACTCTGATCCACAAACTTCTTGTTGCTTCGCAGGCTTCCTTTTACATCTACAGGTGTCAAAATAAGCCTTTTGTGTTTTTATTTTTATAAAATAGCCCAGATCTACACGTTTTCTCTTCAGGACTTGCGCACAGTGGTAGCTGGCGTCCTGTTAAATTAATAAAGAGTTGTGTTTTTTATTTATCTATTAATATTCAAGATAATATTACGCGTTTTCTTTTTCTTTTTAACTGTTTGTTTCCAACTTCCCCGCCGGTCAAACCCTCCGTATTTTGCAACTTCTTCTCATGCGGATCCCATAATTGGAGACATCACTGTGCAAACTCTTTCACGCGCGCTCTCAGGCGGCCGGAGCAATGCAGCACGAGCGCCTGCTCAAAGTTTTAGTCATCGGTGATCTAGGAGTCGGCAAGACGTCCATCATAAAGCGCTACGTCCACCAGGTATTCTCCCAACACTACCGGGCCACCATCGGGGTGGACTTCGCCCTCAAAGTGCTTAACTGGGATCACAAGACGGTGGTGCGCCTGCAGCTGTGGGACATCGCCGGTAAGTCCAAGTTTGGCTGATTACAGCTGCCTGAGCGACAAGCTAGAGAAGCGTCTTTACTGAAGAATAGCTGGGAAATATGACATAACTTGCTTAACAGGTAATAAAAGTCAGTGGCAGTAAAACGACCAGGTCATATTTAGGAAATATTGACAGATCTCTTGACTTTGAGAAACAAAACTGACTTACATATGATAAAGACATGTGAATTACCCACATGTGATACTAAAACACTGTGATGGAATGGGGCCAAATCCACTCATCCTAATAATAATAAAAAAAAAAAAAAAAAAAAATTATTTTCCGGCAATTAACTCGGTATTTCCATTTTATTTTACTTTTCAAGTCAATATATTGGACTTAAATTGGATTAATACGAAATTTGATTAACACATATTCTAATGTATTAACACATACATTGAACTAATCATGTTGTCAAAACTTCTGAGAGCAGTCAGAGAGTGGACAGTCCCACTGCGTCCTGGTGTGTTTGGTGTGTGTGTCAACAACAGATCCTTTGGGCCTCTGTGAGGTTTTGAATGGGGGTACCATCAAATCCCGTCAGAGTGATGTCTTTTGAGTTCTAAGGGCAGGTAAAAAAAAGATTAATAGCAACTTTTAGTGCTTAAAATAGAAAAAGTGTGAATCTGATTGAATTTCCGTCTTTGGACCCGCCGTTCTGCTGAGGGGGACTGCTACTGTACACTAATGCTGCTGTTGCTGTTTCCCCAAACAAACACTGCATCGTAATTGAGCAGTGCTACTCATGTACCTGTCAGTGGTTTTAATGTTAACATTGCATGTAAATGACTTATTCATTATGCACATTCCTGGGGCTGTTAATGCCCTGCAGTGTCCCTGCGCTGAGCAATCACCCGTCACAGATTTGTGTTTCTGCCCAGAGAATCACATGACAGCTGGGTTTTGCTTTATGGCACATTGTCACCACTGCAAGTGGATATCAAGACACTGGCCGCTTTGAACATACACCATGGCTGATTCAGTAAAGAACGTGAGGACGTTATTGGAGAAAGAAAGTGAAAAAGTGAGAAAACAAGAGATAAGAAAAGAGTCAACAAAGGACTTCGATGCTGACTCTGGAGAGAGCTCAGAGAAGAGACAGGATGTAAGATGGATGCTCCACTTTGAGTGGACAGATGAAACTAGAAAAGTGTTATTTGGTTATAGAATAAGTCATTATAAGTCGCTGTGCCATCAAAACTAGTCAGAAGCACAGTCAGAAAGCTATTCTTGTTTTATCACTGCATGCCACATTCATTATATCCAAACATCCCAGATAAGTATGACTGTTATAATCTATATATTCACCCCAGCAATTAGCAGGCGAGTGGCAGGGTACACCCCGGACAGGTCGCCCATCTGTTGCATTAATCAAAGATTGACTCTGAATATGAAATCATTTAAAATTATGCAAAATACATTTAACACCATCCATCCATCCATTTTCTGCCGCTTATCCGGAGTCGGGTCGCGGGGTCAGCTGCCTATGTAGGAAAACCCAGACTTCCCTCTTCCCGGCCACATTCACCAGCTCATACGGAGGGATCCCGAGGTGTTCCCAGGCCAGCCGAGAGATGATGTCCCTTCAGCGTGTCCTAGGTCTTCCTCAGGGCCTCTTTCCGGAGGGACGTGCCCAGAACACCTCACCAGGGAGGCGTTCAGGAGGCATCCTAACCAGATGCCCGAGCCACCTCATCTGGCTCCTCTCGATGTGGAGGAGAAGCGGCTCTACTCTGAGCCCCTCCCGGATCACCAAGCTTCTCACCCTATCTCTAAGGGAGAGCCCGGCCACCCTGTGGATAAAACTCATTTTGGCTGCTTGTACTCGCGATCTCGTTCTTACGGTCACTACCCACATCCTGTGGCCATAGGTGAGGGTAGGAACGTAGATCGACCAGTAAATCGAGAGCTTTGCCTTTTGGCTCAGCTCCTTCTTCACCACAACAGACTGATGCAGAGTCCACATCACTGCAGACGCCGCACCGATCCACCTTTCGATCTCCCGCTCCATCCTTCCCTCACTCGTGAACAGGTCGCCGAGATACGTAAACTCCTCCACTTGGGGCAGGACCTCATTGCCGACCTGGAGAGAGCACTCCACCCTCTTCCAGCTGAGGACCACGGTCTCGGACTTGGAGGTGTTGATTCTCATCTCAGCCGCTTCACACTCAGCTGCAAATCGCTCCAGTGAGAGCTGAAGATCACGGCCCGATGAAGCCAACAGAACCACATCATCCGCAAAGAGCTGAGACCCAATCCTGAGGCCACCAAACTGGATCCCCTCGACACCTTGGCTGTGCCTAGAAATTCTGTCCATAAAAGTTTTGACCAGAATCGGTGACAAAGGGCAGCCTTGGCCGAGTCCAACCCGCACTGGAAACAATTCTGATTTACTGCCATTACTGCTACATTGAACACTAAATATGAAACTAGGTTTAAACTGTAACAGTTCCAGGTGTGACATAGCTCTGTTTCCTGAGCTAAAATACATTTCTGTGAGCTAAAACACCACAGTACTACATCCCAGTACATGGGTACTTTTTCTACTCACTGAGTAACTTCACAGTCATACGACATGAATGCAGACCAGTAGAAAATAAGTAGAAAAATGGAGCCATCCCACACTCTGACAACCCATATGCTCCAATTCACAATGAAGTCATCTCGAGGCATTTTTAAAGCTGCAGTCCAGTCCAGGTATAATCCATTCGGTATCTGTAACCCATGATTTCCAGCGGTATTACTTCATCTTGTGTGTCAAGCAACAGGAGATGGACGAAAATGTCCGTCCGTCTGCGTATGTGTCTTTTGTGTCGAGCATAAATGGGCGTTTAGATTCAGTCCCCACACTGAGCATGCATAGTGCGGTGGGCTACCATGAGGAGAAAAAACAGCCTTTTAACACGAAGGAAAAACCTCCAGCAGAGTTAGACTCATGAAGGGCGAACACCTGCCTCAACCAATTTAGACTTTGATATGAATTTGGACTTGGCTGAAATGCAAAATGTAGAATGTAGACATTGTAAATATTCTCACCAGTATTAATTTGTGAAATTGGGTTGAGAATGATTAATATAATTTAATTTTAATAATGACGCCACATTTGTAGGTAATTGTGGTTGAGCTGGAGCTGGTTGTATTTACTACACATGGTACTGAGTAACCTTTCATGCAGTGGAAATATTTCGGTCAGAAAGCAGAAGTACTGAGTTGCACTGAAAGGAAGGCGGTGTTGTCGAGTGTAGTACTTGAGGAAGCACTTAGTTTTATCACCCTTGCTCTGCAGACATTCTAAAAGTACTTCAGATCACCACATAACAAGTCATACTGTAGTTTCTACATAAGGTTTTTGTCGTGGTTATTAAACTGGGCATGCTTGTTACCTGGTTGCTATCAACACTGCACTCTCCCAGCACAATGCAGCCAAAGCACAAACTCTGAAGAACACTTTCAGTAATGTATATTTCACACTATCTGACACATCAAACAATGACACTGCATGACATGTGCAGTGACTGACAAGAGCATGTGGCAGATGGGCATAGAAAGAAAAGCTCTCTGTATTCAGCTTATGAAACCATCACATCTCCCTAAATTACAGACAATTTGATTTTTGGAAATTCTTTTCCTTCTGGCACATACACACTGAAACACACACCAGTCGCCTCGTGCTGCCGGTGTTCAGTCAGGTGATAGCAGATAGGAGCCATCATTTGCATGAAGAAGTCAGGCTAGGGCTGTTTGCTAGGCGAACTTTAGACCAGCAGTCATAACTGTTGAGGTGTACATAAACCTGGTCATTTATTCTCATGATTTTTTGAAAGTCATGTATAATTTTTTGTGTTAGAGAGGGGATGCTTTCCTGGATGGAGGGAAGCTGATGCTTCAAACAAGATCACGGAGTGGTTCACAAGTTAATGTTTAGATACAGCTGCAAGTTAAAAAATATGTGTAAACCAGATACTCAACGAGCCCTTTTTAAATATTACAGAATAAGATTCTGCCTGTAAAATCAGGTTGTTTTGTTGTTATGCAAGTTTTATGCTTTCCTTTCCGATTAATTTGAAGGATTCTCAATAAGAGTTTTGCGCTGCATTTGTCACAATTCAGTCTCAAATTTTCTTAACTTAACACATTTACTATGCATAAAATATATAGTATTAGCCATTACCTTAATAAGAAAATTCAAATATACAAGTTGCTGTTAGCTTGTCAGAAACTAATGTTTTTTGTTAGCGTGAGAAGCGACAAGATGAGAAGCTTCGTTCACGACTTAAGTTTGTGTCTTTACGTGCAATGAACAAATGACCCGGTTATTTCATATTCAACTGAAACTTCATCCAGGGCAGGGTTGTGCACACGCAGGTGTCCGTGTCTTTAAATGATCAGCTGTTCATGATTTGTTCAACCCTGCATCAGTTACAGTAACGTTTCGAAAAACAGAGCGATGTCAAATTATTTTCAAAGAAAAAGGAGATTCGGGTGACTTTCTGCACTGTTTGGAGCAACGTAGCTCAAAATCTGTTTGTCCCAGCGCTTTTTCAAGAAATTCATTTGAGCCCGACTTAAATTCCTCCATGTTGATTTATAAGTTGTGTATGTGGAAGGAAAACTGAGCGTGAGACACGCTGGATTGAGAAAATTTCAGAATAATTATTTGGGCCAGATTTAGGGGCAATTTTCAGATTTTTCCTACGTTACCTGAGATTGTGTAAAACCTGATAAAAAGATATTTTATCAGTCAGTTAATATTTTATGTGACCCGTTTAAACTTTGAATGATGTTTCTAGGTGAAAGTAGGCCTAAGCTGTAGGTTCCAAAGTAGGTTGGAATTTTGGTTCATTTTGGCCAAATCCAATTCATTCTTATGGAATTTTTTTTCCAAATTACGTAAACAGTGTAATGCTTTTGTACAACTAAAGTCTTAACACACTATTCCCGATCGAGACGCACATTTCGACATAACTTTTGTGGGGGTAGATTCGAAGCTGCGGGTGGAGTTGTGCAGCGAAGGTCGTGACAAAGCGATAGTATTAATTAATGCTTTCAGCATTGGCACCCATAATCAGCATTAATAATAACCATGGGGAGTTAAAAGTAACACATGCTGAGATAAAGCAAAGCTGGTTTATTTGGTTAAAAAGAGCCAGACAAGCAAAAGTCGAGTAAGGAAACAATGTTCATGTCAAAAATCCCAAAGCAAGCAAAGGCAAGGCAAAAACGTCAAATCAAGGATGTCAAACCACCTGAATATGGAAAGAATAAAATAGTCTGGAAAAGTAGACACTGGCAAAGGGAGACAAACTGTGGAAGGAAAAACACAAGTTATGTAATGAATGGGAGGGAAAAGAAAAACAGTAATTTGATGAAAGAATGTTCATACACAAGAATATTCAGCTTCGTATTTACAGAATAAACACATTAGGTTCCTCAATCCTCTGACACATCATTTCATATTAGCTCTGATGGATTCTAGTTTCAGTGTCTTTCATGAGAGACTCATTTAGTTTGTTGTTAAGCTTTCACTCTCAGACGTGCTCAGACGTTCTTTGTCTAGACACGAGTCTGTGACATCCAGAAGTCTGTCAACAGTTTGCCAGCTGTGTAGGTCACATGCAGAATCACCTCTATATCAGGATCACGTGCAGGACGTTAGCGTCCAGGATACAGGCTTCTTCATACAGTCTCTGCACTTTTCTGTGTGTTTTAGCCAAAAATAAGCATATATATATATATATATATATATATATATATATATATATATACCGTTTGACTAAATTAACATTCATGAAAGAGTTACAGAAAGATTTACAAACACAGTACCGACAACATTCCTTACTATGTTGTTATTCAGTGGATCTTTAAGTATTGAATTGTATTCAGTGGGCAATAGTTTTTGCGTTGTGGTTAATTCGTGTCTCCAGTTTGAACTCCCTTTGTGTGTGTGTGTGTGTGTCTTTGCTCCATTCTGATTGTTTGTTCTTTTTGGGACAACTTGGTTTATAATTTTGACTGTTTTGATGTCTTATTGTATCCAGTATATCGTTCTGTGGCCATTCTAGCTCTGTAGACGGGATAGTATGTCTCATGTTTGTCATTTTGTATTTTGTTTTGTTTAAGTGTGTGTGTGTGTGTGTGTGTGTGTGTGTGTGTGTGTGTGTGTGTGTGTGGCTTGTTGTGCATGTCTGTTAGTTACATTGCATCTCATGTGTCATTCTTCAATTCTTCATGAGTAGTTTGACTATCTTTCATTTCTCTGTATCTGTGTTTGTATTTCTGTAGTAATTTCCATGTCTTTATGGTTTTTTGTGTTTCATATTGGCCATTTGTGCTCCTCTTTATGGTCTTGTGTTTAAGCGTCTCTTAAACAACCATTTGCATGTTTGTAGCCTTTCTGATTCAACGCGTGTACATTGTCATATCCTTTCTTTTGTAAGCTTTTCATCTATGTGTCTCTTATCTCTTTCTTGGAAAAATGTTTATCCTGGCCCAGATCTCACTAGAAGCAGTTATCTGACCATTAACAAAAAGATAAATGATTACATGTAGAACAGAGAGGGCCACAGGCAATATTCCTGGAAATCAAGTGGGTAGAAACTTGGAGCTGCACCAGAGTTTTACCCTTTATAAAGTAAGTTAATATACACTTACTGGCCACTTTATTAGGTGCACTTTGTTTTGCATTCAGACCTGCCTCAGTTCTTTGTGTCATAGATTCAACCAGGAGGTGGAAACCTTCCTCAGAGGTTT
>JBAFSZ010000006.1:25455084-25470598 GCA_036919955.1 Melanotaenia pygmaea | reverse complement strand
TTTTGTTTGGAGAGACATGGTTGTATATATATATATATATATATATATATATATTTACTAAAACTTTATTATATTTTTTAAATGAACACAAGGTACAGTTGCCATGTGGTTCAAAGAAAACCAATAAGCTAAAAAAAGAAAGATTTGAACAGCAAAGCAGCACACACATTTGAAAATACACAATAAAACGGAAAATAAAGGAACAAAATTTAAAAGCAAAACGTGTGTTTTCAGGTATGTTGTTTTTCCATCTCAGATTTTCTTGTTTTTGGTTTTGTTGTGTTTTCGGTCTATTTGCCTTCATCTCAGTGAGGAATACTGGTGATCTTTCCAGCATCAGGAGAACGTCCAGCCTCCTGTAGCTGCAGGTTTATTGCAGCTAAAATGTGTAAAAAAAGGTGAAAGCTTGATGTATTCTGCTGAAGCTTTTCATCTTTCAGCAAACACAGGTTAAACAGAAGCTGATGTTAAAGTACATGAAGTAGAAATTCTCCCTGAGGACGGAGGTGGTTACAGTTGTAGTAACATAGCATTAGTTCTTCTAGAGTAAAGGAAGAAAAAAGTAATTATAGGGGAACAACACGATGTAGATGAAGCCCCCTGAGGATAGTCATGTGCACAGCCTACATTATAATTAGGAATGGATTAACCAATAAGCCTGCAGGACACAGACCCCTTAGCTGCAGGCTATTTGAAGTGACTGTTATAAACTTTGCTCTTTAGAAGGTCAGACAGCGCTGCCCTTTTTATTGGAATAATAAATAAGTGCTTTGAGGTTCATGGGCCTGTCCATCATCACACATTGTCAAAATTCTGCTCGGCTGAGGTAGAAACATAAAGGTCAAGGTGCCCAAAATGGTTCATCATATACAGTATCCCTCTCCTGTTGCTGAGCTACTCCATCGATCGCAGTCATGGTGATCACTGTCCTCCCAGACATGCTGGAGTCCATTTACACATGAGGAGCTGTGACCTCAGGGCCTGGGCTCTCTCTTTGTCTCTGAAACTGCTTCCATGTGACGCCCCTCTCCCCGTCACCTGCCCAGTAATGGATTCATTCCTATCTACCTGAACACATTGGCAGTGCCTCATCCTGTGATTGATAGCTGCTGATAAGACTCCAATTGCAGCCAAGAGCCCGTTGCCAGGGGCTGCAAGGAGGGATGGGGTTGGTGCACCGCATCCACGCATGCAGTTGCCATGGAAATGGGGAGTTCAGGCTTTTCGCCTGCAGATGGCAACACTGCACTGGGTCAAAATGGAGCCCGGAGCCAGAGCTTGGGATTGAATTCACGGTTTGCACGTTGATCCTTGTGGGTTCACCTTCGTCTCCTCTAAGTGCTGCAGGTGCCTTTGATTACATGCAAGTCAGGTAGAGATTCCCTGTGGCTGCCATCCATCTACAGTCACCGTGCTGCTGCACATCAATTCTGAATATTCATTTTTTTACATTCTCTGTTGAAAAGCTGCTTTTCTTTGTTTCATCTCATGAGACCTGAAATGAAAATAAATCAGTAACAAAGAGGTTGCATTTGATGATAGAATGTCTCATTTAATCTTTCTTTCTAATGAAAAACCGCAGCTGTCGTCCAGTGTTGCCGTGCTTTGACATGTGAAACAGCTGAACTCTGGTTGGTGCTCTGTGCAGATAACCTCTTCCATCTATGGTTGCATTTTTTATTTCCTTTTTTCTGCAGAGTTTTCAGCAAACATATCAGATCTGCCAGGAGAAACAAACCGTATCAGCACAGCCTGCCTGACGGCGGCTTGTAAATGGATTTGTGCACATCCTCCAAATGCTGATAAATTCCTCTGTTTCACATTAGCCTGCTTCTGATATTTCAGTGGATAAGCCATCGACATCTTGGATAGTCTCCCCCTTTTCCTGCTTGGAATGACAGAGGGAGGTCAGGGGAGGTTGAAACCAATCAGTGGTGATTCCCAGGAATTCACTAGCTGGTGCTGCTGCTGGCAGTAGTTGGTGGCATTTCTCACCAGGCTGGGAAATACTGTAAACTGCAGCTGCTTCTCTGAAACCCAAACTGACAAGAAAGTGTCTGGCACCCTAGAAAATCCCCCACGTTAACCTGGATCTTCATCTTTTAAAGTATGCTGCCTGGAACTCTCATAACCTGATGCACAGGTGACGTGCAGTCATCTTTAACAGACAGACTGAAGTTATTGAATTAAGAGATGCTGTTTGCATGACAGCAGTGTAGGGAGCTGCTCGTGCAGGCTGGGAAACAGCATTCTGGCATCCTAATGCACCCTAAGGACTGCAATGAGTGAAATGCAGTTAAATGCTGCCAGATATTTGATTTATTCAGCTGCTTAGATCCAGTGTGAGACCCGCTGGGCCGCACGCTGTTTTTTCAGCACACCGTGTTCCACAGTCTGGAGTCAAACAAGGACACGGCGGGCTGTGGAGGAATTATTTAATACATTTGGATCAATGTGGCGCGAAACAGACTTTTTCTCAAGAGCAAACACCTAGCTTAGGGTCATTTCATTTGATCTCTGCCGGAAAAATCATCATGAAGTGAAAACAATTTAAAGTTTGATTAGTTTACGTCATAAATTCCGCTACAGTTCAAAGGCTTCACTCGCGTCGTACCAGAAACAGACCAGTGAGGCGTTCACAACAATCGGATATTTAGCTATTTCATAATTGAACTCAGACGTATGGGAGTCACAAAAACACTTGATCTTTCTTATTTTTCTTATTTTCTCATTTTCTTCATGTTTCTCCGTCTCCGCAGCAGGAAGATATTTAGAACATTTTTAAATTTAATTTCTGCTTTAATGCTGAATAATGAAAATCCATAACTTTGTAACATTGCATGATAGTCCAAAACTAAATATTCCTGCTATTAAATCAAAGTAGGAAGCAAATTATTCCCTTAAAACCAGGGACCCCCAACTCTGGTCCCCAAGGGTTACCATTCTGCAGGTTTTAGATCTTTCCCTACTACAACACACCTGGTTAAAATTAAATGGTTCTCCAAAAACTTGTTGTCAACCAGCACCAGCCTGTTAATGGGCCATTGATTTAAATCAGGTGAATATTCAAATCCTTATCACAACATTTTAAAAACACCTGTAAAAGGCTTGTATTGAAATGTTTAGTAGCCTAAGAAACTTTCAAGCGTACTATTTTGTTATGTGGAACAGAAGTAAAAGTTGAAAAAAAAAAAAAAAGACAAAAAGTACATGCAGCTAAGCTTTTGTGTTTAAATTTACTTTAGGATGCACCAAAATATAAACTGTGCTTGTTTTGCTTGTATTATTAACTGTTAACTTTAAATGTATTTATTTATATTATGATTACCGTGTCCCACATAGGTTGTTTTGTGTTTCACTTTGAAATTTATGTCTGACTTTAGTCATGCTTTCATGCTTTTACACTGATGTTTGGTGGAATTTGTTGCCCTATTTTGAGAAATTTGTGGCATGTTTTGGCTTTTTTTTTTACTTTTATAGTCTCGTTGCGATCATTCCTAGTCCCTATGTTGTGACACTGCTCCTGACATTGGTTATGTCTCACATATTGTGTTTCAAATTGGAATTTTTTGATCTCTTCATAATAATTTTGTGTCCAATTTTGCAATTTATAAATGAACTGTATTAAATTAAACTGTCAAGCTGATTTTTGTTGTTTTACTTTTATTTAACTATTTTCAGTTTTTTTATTGAAAATTTCTTCCATTTAGGACTCTTATTATGTAAATTTATTCATTTTGCAAGCAATTTTGTTTATCCATGTCTAAGTATTGCACCTTTATTTAATGGTTCTTTTTTCCCTGATAAATTAGGTTATTATGGACATAATTTTAAAAATAAACTTGGGGAAAATAGGAAAAACTGAGAAATTTTAATGTTAAACTGGTAAACATGAACATGAAAGAACATTTATGTAGAGTTTTAAATTCCGAGCTCACGAAGCAGTTTTGAACGCAGCACAGTTGTGAGATCAGCTGATTTTTACGCTGCCATTTTGTCCGGCAGAGCAGCAACCAGTCAGTCAGTCCATAAAGGGAAACCACTGGCGCGACTTCGTAGACGGTGACATCGGACGGGACTTCTGGGGGAAAACGAGCTGGTAATGTGGTGGGGCAGCCGGAGGACAGCACTAACTGAGCCTGAGGACCATACGGGGAGAAGAGCAAGCTAAGGGAGCTGTCCTTTTTCCTTTTTAACTTACCGGGTCCGCCGGCTCGGCTCGCACTCTGGCTGGTTGGCTGGCAGACTCGTTAGCTAACACCGCTAGCTCCTCGGCTAACCCCAGTTCACTCGTCGTATCATTTCTTACCACGAGAAACTGAACCTTTCGCGGCTGTCAGTTAAACTGTGTCCTCAGACAAACTTCAAGCAATGTGCCGTTCAATTGTGAGTGACTTTTCACCACCAACCGGGGCTTCAACACACACTTTTCTGCGCGAGCAGTGATAGCTTAAACAACCCAAGCTAACAAGTTGACGTGGAGGAAGAACTCAAGTTTTTTCCGTTGGATTCTTCTGTTTGCTGTCGGTGTTACTTCAAGTTTTGAGTTGAAAAGGATTACTCTTTTTTTCCAAACCGGAGGCGGACTTGTATTCTTCAAATAGATAATTTAGGTAACAAACCAGCCCGTTAGCTATGTTAATTTCTAGCCAGAAAGTCATTTTAAGTGTGTGTAAATCTCACAGTGGGACTCTTTCCTGGTTCGAGTACTGCAACGGAAACATTAGCTAACACAGACTAGCTAGATTAGTGTCGTCGTGGTTCGTTTACTCGAAAGCTAGATGGAATAGACTGCTACCAAACAATTTAACAGTAAAGAAAGGGTGTAACTCGGCTAAAGATTGCTAAAAAGCAGCTTATCTGGTCCGGGCACAGATCTAACGTTACTGCAGACTTGCACGGGTTTTCTACGCACCTGGACTAGAACTTGGGTGGGTGTGTGAACCAAACCCCTTTTTTCAAACCTCTGCTTGACAAGTGAGGTCACGTTGAGTTGTTTCCCACGGGGAGTTTAAACCGGACCGGATCGTTTTTGTGTTGATTTTGGTCGAGTTTGAAGGAGACGACATGTCGGGCCAGTCCATCACGGATCGGATCGCAGCCGCGCAGCACAGCATGACGGGCTCAGCCATCAACAAGGCTGTGTGCAAAGCCACCACACACGAAGTCAGCGGGCCGAAGAAGAAACACCTTGACTGTGAGTATGTCCTGCTCTCTGTGTGTGTGTGTGTGTGTGTGTGTGGTGGGGCTGCAGACATGCAGACACCCCCACTCTGTGCTGTGATGCTGTAGTTAGTCAAAATCAATATAATTGTTAAAAATAGAATAAATCAGCGTGGCTGCCAGATAAGATGAAATAATTCAATCAGCTTCCAGCATCATCTTTTCATCTGAGATGTTCCACGTTTTCATAACGTCCAGGTTCTACATTCAGCACCATGGATTTACACACGTTTCCTTTAAATGGTTTTTATTGCTGGTTTATCATTGAAATGATGATGAATAACATTTAACGCTCTTTTGCACCAAAGACTCAAATGACACACTAACCAGTTACTATCCAGCCTAGTTAATTTATTTACATCGTCCAACCACATTCAGTTTTTCTGTCTACAGAATGAATTCAGTTAGATGTCACACATGCTTCCTCAGATGATGCTGCATCATAAGAAAACGTTCATGGGACGTCATTTGTCACAATGATGGAGATCATGGACGTGTTTGCGCCTTAAGTTTTGACAGTAGCTCTGAGGGTTGACGTTAGTAAACCATTAAACTAAGACACAAATAAAACACATCAGTGGTGGTTTTTACTTTGCTTTTTTAGACACAAATAAAACACATCAGTGATGGTTTTTACTTTGCTTTTTTCTTTGATTCTCCTCATGCTTTAGGGCTGCATCCACTTATTGTAGGTTAGACTCATTCAATTATTTCTACTGGTCTTAAGTGTTTCTCAAGGCCAAAAATGGCATCTTTAAATGTCTTGTTTTGTCAAACTTTAAATAACATTTGGTACACTTGTGATACAGGAATCCAGAAAATATCCTAAACTTCAAATTTTCCCTGTTTTTCCCCAAATACATTCTCATATTCACCTGATTAATGAGAATAGTTGGCAATAACAGATTTATTTCTGATAGCAGCCCTGAAATTCAAGCTGTAGAAAGGAATGGTGTAAAAACACAAGTATGAAAATGGTCTGCTGTGGATCCCTTCTGGTGCAGACTTGAAGGCGAGTCGGAGAAAGTGACAGAAGCAGCAGAAAGGCTGTGTTTCATCAGACCGCCGGTCCAGGAAGGCACAGTGTGCTCGCCGTGTTTCCACAGAAAGACAAATACACTAAGCTGTTTACTCTTCAGTCCCACACTTATTGTTAGAAAAACCATGTGGCAGCTCTGGTGGCCGAACCTCCAACAAAACACTTTCAGTTTTGTCAGCGGAACAGTTTTTCCTCTTGTAAGTCGACTCCTGATCTTCATGTTCCGTCCTACTCTGGTAGTGAAGTAGATGATGTCCCACCTACAGCAAAGGCCATTCAAATTAAAAGTGGAGTCACATTAAAGGTGGCATTGATGCGAATGGGCAACCAGGAAAGGCTGAATAAATGAATCACACGAGGTGAGCATGTGTGCTGGAGCTGAGCTTGTGTTAGACCTCAGTGGGACTAAATGTGCTGAAATTCTCTTTTCTGGGAAGTGCCTTTGTCGGCACGGGCTGCAACGTTTGATCGATGCTTTGGCTCGGCTGCCTCGCATCCGTCAACGCCTCCTCACTCACAAGACTCAGCTGCTGACGTTTCAACAAAAAGTCAGGCATTGTCTGCGCTCCTTTGTGAACCTGACCAGACCTGAACAGCCACTCCACCATGTCGAGCTTAATCATTGCAGGTTATTGATTTCTTTGTGAGAGCAACAGCCTCGGTGCTGTATGGAGGGAACGTCGGTGAAGGTCTGTTTGCCGTGTCATGACTTGCAGCGTATTCTAGGGAAGAGTGGCCAGCAGACGGACATGAGGGCAGGTCGTGGGTTTGTTCATTATCCAGTCAGGCATGTCGTCAATTAATGAGTGGGCTTGTTGGGGAGGGGGGCCGGCAGGCAGCATGTTAGGTTACTACTCATACTGGGGCTGTGTAATGATCTCACCACAGCTCTGAGCTGCATTGGAAATCAGGGCAAATTTATCCGGTGATTTTGGTTAAGTGTGGCTGAAAATGTAATGTATTGCACTTTGTTGGTGAGATAAACCCCCCGACTAATGTCTGTATTGGACTGTGGTGGTAAAGCTCTCCTTACCGTTTAAATAGAATCATTTTAAACCATAAAATAAGACTTTAGAGCATGTGAATCCAAACTTATTGTTCTTCCATCAAAGGGAGATTTATTTGTTAATTTGACAAGAAAAAAAAAATCTTGTGATTCCAGCATAAAAAAATGACAAGTAACCAAGAAATCCCATTTCATGTAAACGCCATCTGTAAACAGTAATACTACGTGTTAACCCCGTAGAAAACAGCACCGCAGGACTTCTGACTGGACTTGAGAAGCTTTTTGTAAACTACATTATAAAAATCTAGTTGATTAAAAAAGAGTAGAGATATTAGAAACCAGTAAAAAATATCTAGCTAGCTTTGACTTCCTTTAGCAGAATAACTACCTCCTGAAACTGTAAAAATAAATAAGTCTGAAGTTAACTATGGTTTTTCTACAGGCCATAACACACTGATGATAAAAAAGGCCTCAGCCTTAATAGATCATATTTGAACAGTGAAACTAGCGGGGGGGGGTGGTTGCGATGTTAGCTTTTAGCATCCGTACAATGTGACGAGAAGTGGTCGCTGCTTAATTTGTCACGTTGAAATTCCCACTGGGGCAGATGAGGTAACTGACAGGAGGCTCCGGGGCGGACACCTTTGTGTCAGACCCTGAAGTCCCGACTGATTAGGTGAAAGGGATCCCTGATGTGGTTTATCTAGGGCCCAGTAAATAGAATTACCAACCCCATGTCAGATATCAGGGCTTGGTGATCTTTCCACACATGCACATTGTCATCTCCTCCACACAAAACAAACAAAATAAGTAAACATTGCAGCAACTGCTGGACATTTCGTGTTAGTATGTTGGTGATACAAACGAGTGGTTTTTGCCCTACAGGCAGACCACTGACCGAGGGTGGCTCCTGAGAAGTCATACTTAATTGGAATAGATGAAGTTAAGGCAAGAAGTGAATCTGGATTCAGTGTTTCGGATGTAACTGATACTGATGCTGCTAATCAGATTGCTTGGAAAAGTTAAAAAGCATTTTTCTAAACATTAAAGTCCTCGTTGCTGGATTGATGCCATGTCCAGAAGCGGTGTGCTAAAAGCTTAACCGCAGCTTCTCCGTCTGAGTCGAGGCGCTGCAGGAAGCCAGCTTCAGCAGGTGTGAAGGGGGTCTATGAACAAAAGGATGGAGTTGGCAGCTCAGCCGGTCGCTGTGTTTAGGCATCTATCAGCTGTCAGAGAGAAACGTAAGAACCAGACGTTCACCCCGAACGCTTGTTAAGTCTTGTTCTTCATTCAGAATCTTCTTATTTATTTATTGCCAAGTCTGAGCCCCTCACCTTTTGGTCACACGTGTAAACACACATTTTCTCTGGTTCTCCTCCTGGCAGCAGCTGTGGCTGTCGGACAGCAAGCTGTGAATGATCTCAGCGACATATTCTAGGCGTAATAACTGAATAACCCTGGCAGCAGTGTGCCTGGTCGGGGGCAGGGGTTGACGCGTTTGCTGCTGCAGCCGCGACCTTCACGCACCGCTGGCAAGCATAAGTGCCGTTTTAAAGCCATTTAGTGTCATGATTGGGACTGCCCACCCCAATTAACCCCAGCATGCCAGTCATGCTGAAACATGCCAAATCCTTCCCATCAGGCTCGAAACGATCTCCTGTTTTATAGAGATCACTGTCATGACATCAATGGGGTAGAGTCTAAAACTGTTGAAGAATATTTGCCTGCTTTGCACACCTGCTCCATGTTTAGCCGTCGCCAAGGTGACAGATATTGAGCGTTAAATCCAGTCTAAGTGAATGCACCAGCAAAAATCCACACACACTTTGGAGGACACTTTTATTTCTTCTTATTATTATTCTGTCGTTCTTTGAGTGTTGGAGTGAAGTTGTGCCGTTCAACCTCAAGTCCAGCTTCCTATTCACCAGCTTACCGTTGTCAAGGCAGCAACTGGCTTGTGTTGAATGGACTTGCAGTGTGAGTGGTTGGACGGCAAAATTCACCACTGTTTCAGTGAAGGTTATATTTTTACAACTTTATTTATTCAGTTGAGTAATCAAGAAGGGGTTTGAGTAACAGTTCTTTAGATCCTAGCTTGGTGGCGCTTCCTAGCATTTCAGGTTAATAAAAAATGTAATCATCCGAGCTAAATGGCTCCTGGAGGACTTACGCTGGATCCCTAGAGGATTCTTCCTCTAACACTTGACCTCTGAGAACAATTCACACCGTGACTTAAGAAGTGAGACACTTGATAGTCCTGTGACAGTGATGGAGGTGTATCAATGGAGGTGTGAATGAACTGATAAGTGGCTGGTACGTGTTGCCTGCTTGATCCAGGTCTCAGTTGATGCACTGAGCCCCTCTGAACCACCGGTTTACTTTGTCCCTCATTGTCATCGAATGATTGAACAACAGGAAGAGGAGGGAAGATGAGAGATGAGGGGACCTCAGTCAAGATTATTCATTTTTAAACTGGTTAAAAATATGGTATGCACACATGTGAGTAGAGAAATGTAATTCAGCACATTGTATACATTTATTTACTGTATGATTCATTTACTCTTGGTCCCCTTTTCCTGCCTCCGTCTTATTCCCTTCTTCATCAGATGTGACCGTTTTGGTCAAACTAAAGCTAATCAGCAGGGCAGATGTCATGACTGTAGGTTTTCTTGGTAGGATTGTCAGAGGAATAATCCCATTACAGTTACAGTTCTGCTTTAAGTTCACAACCCTTTAAATGTGTAAATATACATAAACACTCCTTTATAATTCTTTTTGTTGTAGCATTTTTGATGCAAACATAACGAATAAAATACAGAAACCGATAAGTCTCTTTCCAATAAATCACAAATAAATGCTACAAAGAGATGTATGTTTCTGTAAAAGGACCCTACCTGGATGAGAGGGTTTTTTCTGTAAACTACATGACTAAAAAATGTTTGGACATTTTATTTTGAACCCAAGTAAAGAATTTAGAAAGACAGAAAAACATCTAGTTAGCTTTCGACTTACACCCACCAGTTAACCCAATAACTGCTGTTTGAAGTATACCAGTACTGTAACAGTGAAACTAAGGACCATGTTTCTGAAACCCAGGTTCTTCTACAGGCCATTACACGCTGACAACAACAAGGCATCAGCCCCACGCTGACTCAGCCATTTCTGAACAATTAAACTGTCCATCAGAAAAGGTTGACACTTGTGGTTTTTCAGATCTCATGTGACTTCCAGTGAATGCTGCTCAGCTCGTTGCACTGTAGGCAAACCGAGTAGTCATTTGCTGTTTCACAATGATGTACATAACACTTAATGTCAGTGTTGTGTAAGGACGCGTTTACCTTTACCCTGCGCATATACAGCTGGTGGTTATCCTGCAGGCAGTGAAACATTTTTTATGTATTTCCTCCTCGGCATAAAATCCACGATTATTGTGAAATCAAAAATCCCGCCCCCCCCAGCGCAGATAACAGGACAGCTTTGCTTGGAAACTGGTGCAGCTCGGTGTGTCGTTTCTTCATTTTTGGTACCAGAAATGTTCTGGTTTCATCTGCAGCTGGTTTGTCATCGGTCTTTAGGGACTGTGTGGAAGCTCAGTAATATTGATTTCAGAGTGGATGCCATTAGATCTCAGCCAATAGATGACCTGTATTTTTCGCCTCAGGGTTTCAGGTGCTCTCTGCTTCTCCTGCTATGGACTTGTCACTGCAGCGGCAGTAGCTAAGCGTATGGTCACAAAGTGCCACATCATTTTCACCAGCTGGCCGAGCTGCTGACCCACATGTCCTTTGACACCATGTTGTGTCGGGCCATATTTAGCCAAACCTTAAAAGTAGGTTAAACTTGCATGACAAATTGATGCGATGCTGGAGGACCTCTCCACATCAACACTAGCTCTGTCTGGGCTACGGTGTCAGTGGGCTTTCTCCGTTTTTTTAGTTCTCAGGTTTATGTGGTTTCTGTATCAACCTGCAGCGAGTTGATGCCCTCTTACACTTTCTAGCTCTATTTCTGCCAAAGCTCACGGGTTACCATGACATTTTTTCTTAAAGCATGTTGTGCACATATGTGGTTGTTTGTACTCTACTGTTGGTACTAACAATCGTACTTCATAAGTTGAGCAGGAATAGTCTGTGATCATTTGAGTCTGAGAATCAGTTAAAGCTAACTGGACACTATGGTGTCGCTACTATAGAGGTAATACTGGTAGTTCTGGGTTTGTGACAGTCCCAGTTTGGTGTAGTCTACTTCCTTATAGACTTGTACAACTGTGATCGGCTCATTTAACATGTGGTGTTGACATGGTGTGCTGCACTGACGTATTTTGGGAAACATTAGGTTTTCTGTACAGGGCCTGAAATTAATTTTTCCAACTGGGGGGAATCCTCCCTCCTACATGCTTCATATAGGGGGGAATTATACATTTTATATTACCCCCGAGCTAAACTATGGGTCTTGCGATGTCCTACCTTTAACCTCAGATTAATATGCAGTTTGTCATCTTCCTCCTTTCTTAGTCGTCATGTTAGAAAGCACTCTTGCTCATTTCCATGCTCCTAACCTGCTCACATATTGGTCTTTGCCGACTCGGTAAAAAAACTTTATCTTCATTGCTGTAATGTTTTGACTCTTTCGGTGTGAAAAGTCTTTTCCCTTCATGCTCTACTGTATCCTGTGTCTCCTTTACGTCATCTCTTTCCAGTAAATCAAACTGGTCTTGGGGAGGATCTGAAGCGAGCATCTGGTGAGGTTTGTGTTATTCAGTGAATTTCTGGATCGTTTTAACCCTCCTTTGTTCTTAATCCATGTTTTTAGGTGTTCCTTAACAGTTTTGTTAAATCATCTTTGTGTCTTAACCAGTTACTTATGCTGGATTCGTTCATCATTAAGGACAACTCGGGACTCAGCACAGCTTTGTCAGCACCTTACACAAGTGTTGGTGCATTTCTGGCAGAGCTTTTTCATTCATGTAGAAACCTTAGCCTGGTGTGTTTCTAGAAGGAGGACAACTTTCATGAAATTAACCAAATGAGAAACATTTGTTTTAGCCAATTCATTTAGCACTGAAACTGTTTGGTGACATCATTAGAAGGGAAAAAAAGTCTTGGCCACACATTTTTTAATTGTGTGCACGATTACTAATGCATCAACAACCCAGTAAGCTCAGGTACTACTCTATAAATACTCTCAACATTAAAATACAACCAAGTTAAATGATAATTGCACATAAATGTGTGCTTAACTAACTCGTGGCCACAAGTTAATGATCTCTTCCACACATAATAATGCGTGACCACAGGACTCGGTAGCTTTGTGCCATAAAGCTGTAAAGTTTTAAGAAACCTGCTCATTTCCTCTTCATACTGCATGTGTGCCTCCTCACAGCTGGTGTGTCAGAAACGGCTTAACACCGTACAATAAATGGTGTGGTTCATGTCACCACCACTATATTCAAACCACGGATAAACTAAGCCAGTTAACCGGCCGTCTGTGAATGGATCGCCTTACCGGGTAGAAATCTACCGACACCGTTTGGTTTACCAGCGGGAGCAACGCTGTGATAGCAAAGGGAGCTCAGAGCTTAGAAGAGAGCACTAGATCTGTAGTGGAAGTCCTCTTCTTTCTTTTGTTTTATGGCTCCGATGCAAACGTTGGCTGCACATTATTATCACACTGCTGTAATTGTATGAAGGAATTTCCAGCAGTTGTGGGAATTGATTATATTCACGATTCCTGCAATCCCACTGTGAAATCCAGGCCCTGCTGTACCTGTTGCAATACTGTTGAGTTTCCTGGAGTCTATCCCAGCTGATGAGGTAGGGTAGGGTCTACTCTGTACGAGCCACCAGTCCATCACTGGGGTCACGCACATAGATGGCCCTTTCAAACTGGCTGGGCACTGGTGCTTCTTCGTGAACTGTAATGTCATCAGTGGGCAAAGGTTTACCTGGTCGTCACACCGTTAATAAGAAAAAAAAAAAAAAGCAATAGTTATTTCCTTTACTTTAGAAAGAGAAGTAATACCATGACAGTAAAAAAAAAAATAAATGAAACTGACAGAAGTGGAGCTGGACATGGTGTTACACGTCCACCTTTCCAGCAGATAGACGGTGGGATGACTACAGACCAGAGTTAAAAATGAAGTTTAGATGGGTTAATTAAGGTCTGTCAAACACTGGAAACATTCAGAATAAAACTTTAATGTCACTAAATTATGGTACCTAGAAGTCGATTTGAAATTTTGGTAGGCAGGTGATTTATTTAAACTCGCACTGACATCCCATCATCTTCATTCCACCGAGTAAAGTCCTCCCACTTTGGTTCTGTTTAAAGTACAGTAACAGCTGGCCTGTTCACCAGAAAACACCAAGGTTTTGAGAATCCAGAACGGAACCAGAGCCAGAACCAGAACAATGTCTATTTGAAAATGGAAAAAGTGCCAGCCAGCCAGCCATGCTTGCTCCTAGAGCCAGTAAGGATCCCAAATAAAGCCTAATAAATTTCTTTGGATCTGCAGCTGAACTGGTGCATCTAAGTACACTGAAGATCCACGCTGATGAGCCTTCTTATTTAGACCTTTTTGGATTAGAAACTACGCATTGCATGGACGATTGTTATGTTTTATTATTGGTCACAATAATCTCTTCTTGCCCACCCTCTGTTGTTTATGGGCAATATCCCTTCTTGGTTCAGTCTGGAACAAATTTTCCCAGCTGTGAAGCTGTTCTAGTTGCTGGTGTGGAAAGAGGAGAGAAAAAATAAGAGCTCATGCATTGGCTCTGAACCAGTCCTGGAAATACCTTGGTCCAAAAGTGGTAAAACAAAATGTGCCAACATTAACTCGCTAGGCTACCCTGCTTTCATTTTTCAGATCCCTAGATTCTGCTTTCTTATGCTCCTGCACAAATGTTGAATGTTGTTACAGGACAGATGCGTCCTATTAAATGTTGTTGGTAGCCAGTGCTTTGCAATATTGTTGAAAAAAGAAGGAAATGGAAGAAAGTCCAGACTGGTGCATGCTGACGTTGAAAAAGACAGCACATCTGGCCATAGGTTTTGAGACAGGATCCACAAATATGTCAAAAATGGTTTTTATACGGTTTTTGAAAAGTGGTAACATATGTACATAAGCTAGAGTAACATTACAGTTCAGTTTTTCTCCTATAAAACCGAGGAGAACTCAGATTACAGTATTGAATCCTTTCCCATAGTGGCCTTCTGTCACTCCCACTTCTTCTATTCTTTACTCTTCTGCTTTCTCATTACACAGTGTACACACAAGGGCGGACTTGTTGCCATCCAGAGTGCCAGTGTAGACTGTTTCCAGTGAACTGAAAGAGTTCGGGGACATGTAAGGAAACCAAACCGGCAGCTCATTTCCTGCCAGTTTGTTTTGCTTTGTTTCCAGCCCTGATAGAGGTGTAGCTGCTTAGCAACACAGCGGAGACGCCTGTGTCTTAAGTAATTGTAGGTGAGTCTAATGCTATCTAAACAGAGCGGGAAAGCCCCTCCCTGACTGCAGTGCAGAGATAGGCCCAGTTTGGACTATGAGGCAGGAAAAAGGCTTACTGCTGACTGCTGTCTGGATACGTCTGTTTCAAGACGAGCCCAAGGGAGTACACGTGATGTGAAGTGTTAAGTGTGTGAGACTCTGGGTTTGAATGTTGGAAGAGGGGTGAAATTGGTGTCTGTGTGTGTCCCAGGGGGGTGCTTCAGTCTCTTAGTGTTTATTGATTAGTTGCAAAGGCGCTACATAGTCAGGGAACATGTAATTATACCCATAGCACGCTCAAGTAGTGATGGAGTGAGCAAATATCACCGCAAAGTTCACGTTCGGTGAGAGATTGCATGATCAGCTGTGCTATGAAACAGAGTATCAGGATTAGCATCACTTAGTATTCAAGTTAAAAATAAAGTTGAAGCTGCAAAAAGGTAAATGTATGCATTTACAGACTACAGAGGTCTATATAGAGGGTACCTGAGTTATAAATGCTACTTAAGAAGTCAGTATTGAGGAGCAAATGGCTAGTTAACATCCTAAGTTTAACTTAGTGCAATCATTTCAAAGTGCAGCAGCAGTGTGGTTTCATTAAAGCTGCAGTGATCAATACTTAAAGTATAAATGGATCAAATCACCTATAATGCCATATAAGAAAGCTCTGTTCTTTTCCATTTCTTTAAAGGGAACGTATCATGCAAAATCCACTTTTTTAAGCCCTTAAATACCTGTTTTTGTCTTTTCCAAGCGG
>JBAFSZ010000006.1:25430801-25444983 GCA_036919955.1 Melanotaenia pygmaea | reverse complement strand
ATATATGTTTTAATTGAAATTTAAGTTTTTTAAACTATTTGTATCAGTTGCTTTAGTTTTCTGACGAGAAGTCTAGGCGCATGTTTTAACTGCACGAGTTAATGAGCAGTTGAGCTAATTGCTCGTGGCTTCCTAGCTTTTAGCTAGCCACTTTTACCTTTTAGATCTGTATGGATTTGTTCCATAAAAGGAAAAAAATCCCTCAGTGGTTAATTATTGGTATTTGTGTGTGTCAGAGTTGCAATTTTCTCATCCATGGCTTTCCTGAGATGGAATGTTGAGTATGTATTTGGACTGAATTAACAAAGCTATGTATGCTAGCTTTAATGCTTTAGCTCTGACACCAGGAGGGTGGTTTCAGTGAAGATCTACAAATTCTGATAAAACATTGATTTTAAAATTAACCTTAGTTCTGTAGAAGGAATAAAAATTCCCAAGAGGAGCAGTAATTTAATTTTTGAACTGAAGTCTATTGAAAGCCCATGTCTGCATTGAGACTGAGTGGGTTTAACTCCAATCATTTATTGTAAAAGCTATAATTAATTTGGCAGGTTTCGTCAAACTCTGGTCCTCGACTGTTGCTGTCCTGCAGATTTTAGATTATTATTTCTTTACTTTAACACACCTGACTGAAATTTGATAGGTCATTGTGCAGAACTTTATAAGCTGTTGGATCCATTTGATTTGAATCAGGTGTGGTGGAACAGGAAAACTTCTAAACCTGCAGGACTGCGGTCCTCGAGGATCAGAGTTTTACATACCTGGGGGATCTGATTTAGTTCTTTGGCTTCTGTTTCAAATGTTCTTTAATTTTTAGTTCAGGTTGAAAATTTGTCTTTCTTGTTTCCTGTTTTATTTAATGGAGATTTGACCCTGGTGCATTAAGTGAATTTTACTTAATGTTCATGTCACACCTGTTCTGCATTTGCAATTTTCTTCCTGTGCATAAATACTCTTTATATTTCATTTTGGTTTAAAAACTTTTTTTTTCTTTTTACAAGTTATTTAATGAAGGAATAACATCCAGTCCTAACTTGCATGCTGAGATCTGCTGCCTGGATGTCAAGTGAGTGGTTGCACCATTGGGTAATCAAGCAGGTGCCTTCTTCAGTGTTTTGCTGATAGGCCCACAATGCCTCCAGGGGGTTTAGCAGTAAATCTCAACATCCCTGGCTCCTCAAAACACTCTGTACCTAGTTGAGGCCCAGTTGCAGTCTTGTCTCTTGCACCAAAGGCACTGACTTCCTTTGGTAGCTCTGAAAAGATCTTTCACTGCATGATGGTGGACTGCCTCTCACTCCTCCATCTCCCAAGATGTTGAAATGGTTATATAATACCTGCAGCCTACTTTAACTGCTTGAACTTTTGTTAATAAATCTTAGTCCTTATGTCCTCCTGCCTCCCCCTGCATTAGAGTCCTACTTGTCTCCTACCTCACTTTTAGATAGAATTTGCTGTGTAGGTGTTTCTTGCTGTGAAAACCATCTGAATGACTACAGGTCAGGCCTAAACAAAACAGTTGGGAAACCTGGGTCCTTCTTCCTAGTCAGCTTAGAGCCATAGATCAACATGGATGTTATCACAAGGATTCTCAGTTAAAGGGCAGGTAAACTGAGACTGACAGGTTTAGTGTGTGTGTGTGTGTGTGTTTGTGTGTAGGGATGGGCCATGAGTATGAAAGAGCACAACAGTTAAAGTATAGGCTTGCTACATCTACAGTATATGTTGCATCACTAACTAAACAAAACAGTTAACACTATAACTCCTGTGTCAGCCAAATCTCTTTGGGAAAAAAATTTCCATTAAAACTTGGTCTTTGCAAAGGAAGAGACATCAAATGATGCCACTTATTGGCCACTTAGTCATAATAATAAATGGGAAACTGATACCCTAAATATCAAGTTTTGTGGGCACACATTAAAGTAATACAGCAACAATTAAATGAGTTGGCCATCTGTTGTTGCAACATAAAATGCATGCTATTAATGGCCATGGGATGTGGTTCCAAGAGCTTGAAAAAGTAAAGAGGAAAGATGTGGGTAATAGAGCTGTTTCATTATGAAAACCCAAGAGGTGAACTGTTTGCTCCTCGGCTGATGTAATTATTTCTTGATAATGTTGGTCTTTCAGAAGCCATTGCTTGAAAGCACAACTCCACAACAATGATTCCTCTAAACCATGAAATCAACAGTAAAAACCTGGGCCTTTTTTGATAATATACTGAAAGTGCACTTGACTATCCACATATGCATGCATGTGGTATTGTGCGTTGGGTGGTTAAGTTGGCCTGGATTTTACAATTCATGGGAGGAGATTGTTTTTTTTTTTTCCTTGGGTAAGCAAACTTTACAGCTTGAGAAAGGAAGTTGTTACAGAGCATGTAGAGAAGACACGGATCCCCTGATACGACCTGTCAGCAAGCAAGTGTGTGAAGCTGCTGTAGCCAGAGTCCTTCACAAGGCTGATCACCTTATTTGAACAATGATCCTCACATATAGATTTTTTTATTTTTTTTTATTTTTTTTTTGCTGTAGGCTGTTCACCATCAGTTGTAGAATCAGAGACCTTTATCCTTTACTTGACAGGTGGGAAGGATGCTTACAATGAGCCCTCTGGAGACGGTGGGGAGAAGGACTGATGGAGGCTTGATTTCAGTTTGCAGAGAAAGCAAGACCTGTGCTCTCCAGGAGATGTTTTGGGGGTGGGGGGGTTTGGATTTCTGATCCAAACTCAGGAGTCTTGTGCTGCTGAAGATGATGGTTGGCTTTACAATACACTGAGTATAGCCACCTCTGCTCTGTAAGCTGTTTTGCATGAGGACTTCAGCATGTACAATGTGCTCAGAGCTGGATATTATGGTCCAATTGTGTATCTGCAGCATAAGCTGTTGTGTGATCACAGCTAGGAGGAGTACTGTGAGGATGCTGGGGGTATACCTGAGGACATGGTTTGACCAGGGGGATTGACTTGTATTAGCAAGGCTGATCTGGTCCCATTTATTTGAAAGAGTTGACCTAGGAGCGCTTCTTCCTCTCACTGTCTGCAGTCACATACAGAGCTTGGTCATCTGGGAAAATAATGATATTTATTATCACCACACTGCTAAGACTGTGGCAAGCAAACACCACCTGGAGAGAACACTGAACACAAACACAGAATTCATGCTGATATGAACATAAAGTCCTCAGACACAGGTCTCTGAGGACAACAAGGCTGTAGGAAGAGTGTAGGTTTAATCTCAAACCAAGGCCAAAACCTTTTGTTGGGATACTGAAGCCAGAAGTATAGATGGAGAAAGTAGGTGTACTCAGTAGAATTTAAATGTGTTCACTATGAAAAACAGACTAAATATGGCAGACTAAAGCAGACACAGTGACGTCATACTCTACTCAGAATGACTTGCTGCATTCTTTGGGTAAGCTCGATGTTTTGTCTCATGCATAGAAAACACATTTACAGAAAGGTAGATTCAGCATACCTGTACTGCAACTGTAATTAGCTGAAAGTTGAAAGAAACAGAATTCCCAAGAGAAAAAAGACTGACAGAACAGTGCATTTGTATATTTTACAGAGCACTAATTAGTGTGGAACAGACTATGAAGCCACTTTCACAGGCAAAGTGTTTGGTGCACATAGTGTGTTCTACATTTTGTGTCAGTATCAGTAGGTTGGTAATTTTGAGTGAATGCATCAGTGTGTGACGACGATGCTTATTTTGATGGCAAAAGCGTAAAAAGTATCAACCAAATGTGTTTTTAGACTTGATGAAAGTGGGTGCCCATTTAGTTGAAATGAGAGACTTGATTGCTGCATCCAGATTGTACAGCAATAGTCTGACAAATAAATACTGATGGACAACGCTGGAGCAAACTGACCATTACCAGAGAAGATAACGCCAACTTCTGTCACATAATGGAAAAAGTTTACTCTTTTCTCTTCTTGTTTTGTTTTTAAACTTTTAAGTGTAAACTGAGTAAACAATGTTAAAATCTGCTCTTCATTCTAGATGAGTTTAAGTTATCTGATTTATTCAGTGACTCGTCATTTTAAGACATTTAAGCCTTTAAAGCCCGACTAAAGAAAAAAATGGGGAGAAAGGTTTTTATTTTTTTTTATCTGAAGTGTTTATTTGACCCTTTAATAAATCATAAACAAAATTAACTGAAATAGTTTTTGTATATCTACTGTTTATTACCATTGTAATTACTTATTATAGTGCATTATTTTATTATTATTGTATCCACCAGGGGGCAGAAGACAAGTACCAGATTATGGACCACAGGGTTTTGAGCCTAGTGTTTACCACAGTGATGCAAAAGGTTTCAGGCTGCATCAAAGTTCCACATATCTAACATGATACATGAGGCATTAAATAGTTAAGGAGATGTCAACTTGTCCAGATGGAGCTTGCCAAAATTTGTTGAGCACTTTTCTGTTATTTCAGAACTACAGACACACAAATAACATTTTTTATTAGCACTTAGGTTGAAAATGGAAATCATTACTCAGAAAAGGAGGACTGAGATGTTTTTGCTTTAAAATAGACAAAGATGTGGGCTGTTACTCAGAGAGGAAATATATTTTTCTAGTTTCTGTAAGCTTACCCAGGCCCCATACTGAAGCTACTACGATAACAAAAAGTAGGACATACAGGAAATTACAAAGGGTTCCTATGAGTTTTACTCAGATTATTAATGTAAATGACATTTTTATAAAAGAAGCAGATTAGTTCAACGTTTACACACATCATTTAGTTCAAAGTAGGAAATGAAGTACTGGTGTAATTCCAGAAGATGTACGGAGGGACTGATGCACTTGGAAAAGCAAAAGATGAAAAACTGGCTTGTAAAAAAGGAGTAGCTGCGTTGTGGAAACTTAACTGCTCTGCTGTTGCCTATATATCGTCAAGGTAAAGGTTAAAAACCAAAAGAATATTAAACATGTCCTTACGTGTTCTTGGAGGTTCAGTCAATGTAGAAAAGTTGAAAATAAATAAAGTCATTGGAGCATAACTCAAGCAGTTTGGTGCTGCATGAAACAAAGTGCAGGGCACTGCTAAGGAGCTTACACAAATTCAATTCAAGTGGCAGGAAAAGGAAAACAGATGAGAGAAATCTGGAACCTGGAACAACCCTAGGGTAATGGTTTCAATACATACAATATGCCACACACTAAACCAAATAGGGCTTCATGGGTAGAGGCTTAGGAAGACACCATTGCTGAAAAAAATAAATATAATGGAGCGACTGATCTTTGTCAGAGTACCTGGACAAACCACAATCCTGGTAAAATGTTCTGTAGACAGATAACACATAAACAGAACGTTTTGGCAATGCACACCCACAATTTGTTTACAGATGGCCAAATGAAGCTTGAAAGAAATTAATACCTTCCCAACAGTGAAGCATAGTGGCGGATCCATGGTGTTATGGGGCTTTTTGCTGCATCAGGTACTGGAGGCCTCGACTGTATCACAGGAATCATAAAATCAGGGAATTATCAAGGGATTTTAGGACAAAATGTTCTACCCAGTGCAACTAGGTTTGAGCTGAAGATCATGGGTTATCCAGCACGACAAAGACCCAAAAAACACACAGATTCATACAGAAATGGTTAAAAAGTGTTAAACTGGGCAACAATGAGCCTTGATGTCACCCCAATTGAAAATCTATGGTGTGAGCAGATATCTGCCATTTGGGAGAGGAATCCTGCAAACATTTAAGAGCTTTGACAAATTGTAAAAGAAGAGTGGTAGAAGTGCTGAGAAGCTTATGGCTAAAAATTAAAACAGAAAAGCTGCCAAATTGTCTGCAACCAAATATCAAAGAGTGGTGACTTTATTACTGTCTATGTCTTCTTGCTTTTTCTTTTTATTGGTAGAGAAGAATTTCTTATAACACACACACACTCAACTCTGCTGCTCGTTCTAAAAAGAGGAAATAAACAGGTTTTTCACCAGTAGAAGATTTATTGTCAAGAAGTGTTGTTGCAAAGAAATAATTAACCAGTCACAGTTAATGTCCCTCAGTGCTTCAAAATGGTAAAATATGTTGTCTCTAAGTGCTTTAAGTGGACAGAAGGACAAGAAGTTTATTTAGAATGAATCAATCTACTCTCATTATTTTGCACAATGACTGAAGCAAATCTTTAAATTATGTGTCCTTTCAGTTTTGGGAAGTTGTCCTGTTTTTCCTAAATGTGCTTGTGTTAGATCAGTTTATCTTTTACACACACACACACACACACACACACACACACACACACACACACACACACACACACACACACACACACACACAAAACAACAGGATATGTCTGCAACATGCTTTTTAAGAAAAGGGAAGCTGCTTTACTGCATCTGAGGTTAAATAAGTTTTAGTTCCAGTTCAAACGTATTAATCACGTCGGTGCTTTTTAAAGGAGCCTCTCACGCGTCAGCTTAGGTAAATCCAGGTGTTTAATGTTTTTTAATGGCCAGACAGGCGATGTTTTATAAGAGGGGTCAGAACAATTCATATCATTTTTTCTGCTTCCCGTTTCCTTGCTTCACATAGTAAAATGTCATTGTGTACACTTGTAGGGGTGAAACGAGGGTTCCTGATTAGAAAGTAGTGCCAGGCTTTCCATGTGTTAAACTCTGAATGTCAGCGAAACATGCAGTGTTTACTGTTACAGTGCCTGCTGCGTAAGACTTGCTTACTTGTCAGTATCGCGACATAATATCACCATATTGAGTTCCTGTTTCTGGTGTCTGACGCAGCCATTATGTTTTTCTCCACACACTCTGGATGAAGGACACCTGAGCTTCTCAGGAGAAGAAAGAGGAGGTTAGGACAAAGCCCTGCAGCTGGCATGAGCCCTGTTTTCTTTGTTCAGCTAAAAATTGCTGTTTGTCTGTGCTGTCTACATTATTAAAGATGTACATACATACATCTTCATGTATTCAGGTGTGAAAATGAATTTGGTCTTGCTCTCAGGGTCGTGTCTTTGTGTTCCTTGATGTGTGACGCTCTGTTGTCTTTCTGTGTTGTCTAGATCTGATCCACTGCACCAATGAGATGAACGTGAACATTCCCCAGCTGGCAGACACGCTGTTTGAGCGTACAACCAACTCCAGCTGGGTGGTGGTCTTCAAAGCCCTTATTACCACCCACCACCTCATGATGTACGGCAACGAGGTAGGAGGCGTGCGCACACACGCATGCACCAACAAAAAACCTGACACTAGGCAATCGATGCAGGATCCATCAATAAGCGATCTTATTACTTACCCCTGTCTGGCACACATGCACATAAATACAAATACACACGTTTGAATATTTTATTCATGCCTACATACCAACGGTGGGGGGGTGAGAGGGTGATTGATGCTTACGAGATGCAAACAGCATGCAAAACTACTGAGGATGTATATATGTTGCACACAAGGCCTGGATGATTGGAATAGCTGTGGAATGCAGAGAAATTAATTGGCTCAGTGTGAGCTGGAGGCAAGATGGCAGACAAAGATGGAAGCAAATGAATAATCAAATAAATTAGCCGAATGAAAACAGGCTTGCAAGCTGAAAGAATTACAATTTCTTTGTGGATTCGCAGACATTCAAAGACGATCTGACATGAAACTCTAAGTTCATCTTCTGGAGGACATTATTACAAGTTCAGATCAAGACCGCGTCAGCACATCGGTTCACTTTATAAGCAAGAAGCTCAACTTCTGAAAGGCGACGAGAGATTTGTAGTTAAAATCTCTTAAGATTTATTAACCACTAAGCAGACAAGCAGTGTGCTTTGTTCTTCTAATAAACCCTCCTACTTTGCGTTTATATTGATCCTTTAGTTTGCAGACTGTTAATAATTCATCGCTCATTCCTCTTAAAACATAACTGATTTAACACATTTTACATGAACGTGTACTTTGATATTCAGATGGCTCCAACTCTTTGCTGCTTACTGTATTGTTGTAGCACATAGTGCATATGTGATGAAAACAGCGGCCCAAGCTCAGTGCGGTATGGTGCTGATTTCTGAATTATTTCCAGACTAAAGCTGTGATTACTATTAAAACAGTTTTATGATTTTTAACAAGAAACTTTCTTGTGTTTTTAGGGCAACCTCTTAATTCCTGCCCCCCACCTCAAAGGTTTAGCACTGTGGCTACATGAAGCCACCGCTAGCAGCCAGTTAGCGTAACGTATACTTACAGATGTTAAGGTACTGGTTAGGTCATCATTTCTTTCTTTTTCCCTAAAGCTAAATTGGTATCATTGGCAGATTTTTTATGTCTGTTGGAAAAACCTCAATAACTTTTTTTGTGTCCCTAAAAGGGTAAGCTATCAAGTTGTTGGTTTTGACAGGTATGGACCATACAGATAGTTTTGTCTGTGTAGATACATAGATGTCTGATGGTGGCCGAGTTCTCACCTGCTCTACCAAAACTATTTCCTCCTTTACACTAAACTATTACTTAGGGGGACTATCGACAGCAAAGATGCTACATAAATAAACTGGTTTATAGAAGCCGTCACATTTTTGCTATTTACAGTTTCTGTGGAAAGGGGTGTGTGGTGATTTGTTTTTAAAATGTGTAAAGAAATAAGGAAATGCTTAAAAAAGTGGAAAATAAAAATAAAGATGGGCATGGAAACACTTTATCCTGCATCTTCCCAGATGTTCAGAGATGAAAGTGATTCCTGAAGAAGCGTAGTGACATTCACCACAGCTCTTTGTTGTTTCCTGTTAGTGCAGCTACTTCTTCAGCTAAAATACAAGCACAACCAGCATGACCTAAACCACCGCTCTGCACTCAGCCTTTTCCTTTGCTTGACACCTGCTGCATGTTTAGGCGAATATTCTGTAAGAAGGGTTTTATATCTCCCAAACTGAACCAATGCTTTAGGTAATAAGTACAAGTTTGAACTTTTTTGGGGGAAACAAGGAGCTATAGTCAATCAAGGTAGTTTCTAATTATACAATTGAGGCTACCAGAGGCCGTGAGGATGTATGCTAAAAAAATGCGTTTCGATTTCAGTTTTTTTGTAAAATAAAGTCTATTTCTAAAATTTCAACAAGGTACATTTGCCATTTGCAGGTGTTCTTGTCCACTTTCAGGATGAAGGAGATTTCTAATTCCTTGTAGCTCTTTGCTATCAAGGATGGCGGTTATATTTTTCTCTTTAATATTTGTAAAAAGATTTCCGTCTCCTCTTCTGAGCATACATGCTGGGCCATCTTTACTTTACATGAACTGGTCAGGTGACTCTACATCACTTCCAGTGACGTGTAAATGCAACAGAAGTGTTTCCGATACACTTTGCTGTATACTTCTATATCCTCACGTCTCATGAGAGTGTAAGAGCTTTTCAGAAATGTTTGAGAGGTTTTTTGTAATGTAGGTGTTTCTTATTGAAATATTTAGGTTTTGTGCGATGCTAGAGGTAATGGAAACACAGCCACTAAGTTGTATTATCATTTTAGGCTGCCAGCAGCTACTGGTTGGTGCTCAAATGGAGGCTCAGTGCTATGAGTGTTAGCAGAGCTCATCTAAAAGCTTAATGTATCAGTACTGTTTTGCCTTCAGTCTACTGTTTAACTATAAAATATAATGGTACGTGTCCTTTGTTTTTCCCCAAACTGCCTTGTTGAGTGAGATATGCCTGTGTGATAAACAGCAGATGTTATTCAGTGCAGCTTGGGCTGTAAAAAAACAAAGCTACCAACATTTCTCTTTCCTCTAATTAAAGGGCACTAATTGTGATCTAAGAATAGATGAGTAACTTTGCTCAGGAACAGATGAAATCTACTATAAACATTACATACTTGTACATCACAGAGTTAACCCACCAGTTTTTACACAAACACACACACTGACACACCTCCCTGTAGCGCTTTCCTTTTAATTTCCGTTATTTTGGGGAAGCATAGCTTCCCTGTTTAGCCAGTTTCGACATTACGTAACACTTCCGTTTGGTTCTTCATTGTTTAATGCGTTAACATAAATTTCCTCTGAAAAGAGGAAGAGTTGGGTGTGAGATCACTCTGATCGTTGGTCACACAAAAGAAGCCTCTAAACTCGCGGATAACAACACGAGTTGTTTTTCTCAGCGTGGTGGATCAGTCAGTCTGGTGTCTGTGTTATACATGCACCCGAGACGATGTGGCTCTTTATGGTAAAACCCTTCCTATGCAGCTAACAGGGACTTAATCAGGTGACTCAATCCTTGAGAAGTTGCACAATGTGTGAAATTTTCTTCAGTGTTTGATGAATCGAATCACGTTAAGTAGGTCACTGCAGAGCAGCGGGAGGTAGCTGAGGTGTTAACTGTGGGCTGATTTATCAGTTGTTTCAGCAGATTGCACCTTTTTTGATGCTGATGTCTCAACTAGAGCGGCATTGCAGTGATTCCACTGCCAGTTCTCTGCATGGCTTTAGTATTGGACAACAGGTGTGCTGTTAAAGCTGATCATTACTGAATATTTTAATCAGCTGAAACTGTGAGCAGAAAATGTACATTGTGTAATTTTATAATCCCGTGCAAATTAAAGGCACACAGCCACGCAAGGCATTGATAATGCAAATACAGTGGACATTTAAAATGCAATTTCTTATGCCAGCATGCTGCTGCTCGCTGCTAATTAAATGTAGAAACAAAGAGTGCAGTTAATTGAAAATCTCATAACACCAGCACATAAACAGTGGCTCATGGTTGTAGCATCTCAGTTTCAGCCCCAGAGAGTGATGATTCAGGCCATAGTAGAACGGCAGCATGTACTCATGCACATGCATTTATCAGGCCTGTCAGGACAGCGATGCCGACCAAGGCTCAGGGGCCAGGTGTCCATGCTCCCTCGCGGCCGTCCAATCCATTACAGCCACAACTGAGAGGAATCTGGCTGTAAAGTTCAGGCTTTATAACTGAATTTATTTAGTCGCTAACAAACTTCTGCTCCCTCTTCAGCCCAGTAGTTCACAGTAAAAACAAATTAGCTGCTGGTTTGCCTCAAACTAACTTCAATACAAGAAAAGGAGACGAACACCAACGAAGAAGACGACAGCCAGTGTGTGTGTGTGTGAGTGGGAACGAACGACCACTGTGACTGGCTGATGTGTGGAAAGAGGCGGGTCTTTGGGGGAATTTATTATCCCTCAGTGTTGCCAGCGTAGCGACTTTGTGGTTGTATTTAGCGAGTTTTCAGACCCTCTAACGAGTTTTTCTGGTGTTATTGGAGACCTTTGGAGACGGAGGTGAATGAAGGTAGTTTATCTTCCCAACGAGGAGCGGTGCTGTGCAGACCCTCTCATACGAGGTTGGTCTTCTCGCAGCAGCAGCTGCATTCAGACGACGTTCACCTCTGTTTCATGACCAGGCTGGAAATGAAACGTAGAGGCTGCTGCTGGAGAATCCTGCTGGTTTACCGTCACAGTAGCGTCTGTTAATGAAGAGTGTGGACCAAATATTTAAACAGTTAAGTGTTAAGTGGGAACAGCGGCTGGAGAGGAGCATCAGTCCCTGAAGCTGTTTATTACCAGGAACTACATGGACCAGTCGTACCATGTCCTGTGGGGGAAGATGGGTACAAAGATGTCGTTCTGCTTCAACGACAAAGTGAATCAAATCTGATTTGATTTGGCGAGTTCTATGTCTACTTGTTTTGTAGTGGTGCAACCAGTAAGATGTTTTTTTTCTTATGTCAACTGCTGCACAAAAAAATGTGAGAGATAAACATTGTAATTTCTGAATTTATTGTTAAATATTTATCACTAATACAGTGAAAATGAGAGGAAATGTGAATGTTTGCTATGCAAGGTGATATCAGTGTGCACCCCAAAATTTTCTGCTTGCTCTCCTAAAAATGTAACTCAGGGACCGCTGTCCTCATAAAAAAAGTTAGTCTGGAGCCCTGAAGTTAGAAACCACAGAATTGGGGCCAATAGACTTTGTTTCCCTTCAGATAAACATGCTGAATGGTGTCTGCTTGGCTTGCACATCAAAGATGGACATGAGAAAGATGGAGCTTATGAATGCGTGAAGAGCTTATAGATGGAGGGAAATCTGCATCCACATCACTGATACTGACTGAGCTGCAGTGACTGATGCATAAGACTTGATTCCAAAGGAAATGGCTGCTTTATGTTTATGCCGACCCACAGAATGTTTTTATGATCTGAGACAGCAGCCTGTCTGTGTCTCCCGTTTCTTATGATGTTTTCCTGGGTCCTGCCTTACAAACCTGTAAATTTCAGCTGTATTTAGGCCAGAGCGTAGTGCTTTTAGGATGTTTTTTTTTAACGAATTGCATCAAAGGAAGTGCAGCATGTGAGGGTGCTTTAATTTTGGAGACTAAAATGAAGGAGCTGCAAACAACAAATGTAGAGAAATAGAAGAAATTTCAATGAACTCAATCAAATGTTTACCATTGGCATGTGAGCTTGGTTTAGTTTTTCTTTTCAGCCGAGCAGTGACCAGTAAATGTTTTTCCCTGTGACAGGTACTAATCCACAAATTCATTTTTGGGCAGTTTTTGCTATAGGAAAAAAACTATTATGGCTTTAAAATGGCTGAAGTTTCAACCTTTTCCCCCTCATTCAATAAATGACATGTTAATACACAAATTTGACCCTGCCCATATCTCTGCCCATCAGCAGATAACATCTCCTGTTCAGTCTTTCAGTCTGTTCGGTAAATATGACCTCACCTTTCCGAGACTCTAGGTGGTGCTCTGCAGATTCAAAGCAGAAATCCAAAGCCAAGTATTAATAGTGCAAAAGGAACATCTGACAGAGATGTTCAGATATCTTACGTTTAGCTCAAAAGTTACAGCTGCTCCACTTGTCACAGTTTGGTGGATGCTAAGTTACGATATGTCGTTTGTGAACGTGGTGGCTCTAAGAGCTGATTCTCTGTAGTGAATAAGAACAACTCCGGCCAGGGAGAGGGGAATCTTCAGAAAGGGTGGGACTTTCTTTGATAGACCAATCACAGGCGAGGACAGACTAGGATCCTACCTCTAAGGCCTTGTTTCCACAGACCGATGCAGCTTAGGTTGGGATGGTTAGGGTGTGGATATGGTTTGTAAACTGTAATCTTGTTGCATTTCCACAGCCAACCGTAACATTACCTGAGAGGCGGAGCATCAATTGTACATCGATAGGTGCCTCAGCTTTGTAACAGCATGATGCCATCACCACGCCACGCCTTCCTCTAAGTATAACCAAAACACGACTCCGAAACAAAGGCGGTCATCCAGCAGTTTTTCTTTCTTCTTAGAGGTGCTTTGTAACGCCATTTTAAACAGAGATTTAATCATTAAAAATGAAAATCTGTTGCTCTAAACAAGGAGCTATTTCTGCTTTTGGGTCGATTGGATTGGTACCCCCAACGGAATGGTCCCGCCAAAACCCTTCCCAGTTTTTGCATGTGGAAATACAAAAAGAAGTGTTCCGACCCGCCCCAGTTGGTGGAAACGGGGCTCATGTGTTGGAATAAGAGGGCCGGACCCTCGGAAGAGGAAACGTAGTGGTCCAGGCCACGTACATAGTGACAGAAATGGGGAGCTGGATTTAAATATAAGTGCTTTAGTTTTGTGTTCAGTTGTTCATTTAAAGTTTTCATTAAAATGTGAAATAGTGACATCTGTAATGGATAAACTAGACTAAAATAAAAGCTGAGTGATACTAAATGAAGAGTCATTTAGAAGTGGAACGATTCGGATCTCTGGAAAAATGAGCTGGACTTCACATCAATGCTCAGTGTAAATGTGCAGGGACATCGGATCGTATTTAAATTCAGTCATTGGTCGGCAAAATCTAGCTCATTTTGTGGTGCTGGTGTAATATATATTCACCACCCAGCTCTCAAAACAAATGTGGGAAATCACCATTCAGAGCAAATTGCAGGTGAATTAAGTTTTAAAATCTCTCCTATTCCTCAGCTGCCATATTCATTAAAGGGTTTGGGATCGTGATCAGGGTAAAAGTGCGTTTTCAGAGCTTGTGTGCGGCAGGTATTGATGCTTCTTTAGCTCTTCACATCCAGTTTTTTCTCTCTACCAAGAGCCAAGCTTGGCTGACTCCCTAATGACACTGGATCTGTCTGTGTCTGTCTGTCTCTGTCTGTGTGTCTCTGTCTTTGTCTGTCTGTCTCTGTGTCTGTCTGTCTCTGTCTTTGTCTGTGTGTCTCTGTCT
>JBAFSZ010000006.1:25383139-25393221 GCA_036919955.1 Melanotaenia pygmaea | reverse complement strand
TTCCTCTGTGGAGAGAGGAGAACCTTCCAGAAGGACCACCATCTCTGCAGCAATCCACCAATCAGGACTGTATGGTACAGGGGCAAGACGAAAGCCACTCCTTAGTAAAAGGCACATGGCAGCCCGTCTTGGGTTTGTAAAACTGGCTTTGTGTGATAGATGCTAGAACACCGTTTAGGATAAGTAACACCTTTAAAAGGACCATAGAAGAAGACATCAACAGTGCTTGGCATTTCCAGATGTTCCCCTCCATAGTAGTAAATCTTACACACTGTAACGTTAAGAAATTTAGCTAGATTATCTTTGTTTTCCTCCTTTTGTTTAACAGTTGACTAAAACTCAAATATAATTTTAAGGAACTTTCAAAATGTTTCAGTTGTACTTTCATTTTTATTGTTGGTGTTCAAACCACAGTATTTTGTATGTAAATATATGGTGTTTTGTTTTTATGCCTCTGTCTCTGTTCTTTAAAACTGGTATTTTGTGAGGCATCTACTTCTAAACAACAATAATCAAATGAGTCCTCACTACGCTTTTGTTTTTAGCCGTGTAGCCTTTACACCGCGAAGACAGCATCTATCAGCACAGCTGGACATGCAGCAGGTTGGCTGCTCGTACAAAACCGTTCACACTTGTGTGGTGACTTCATCAAAGACTTTCCGTCACGCTCATGACTGGAGGTTCAGCGCTGGTGTGATAAAGTCTTTGAGAGTAAATGTCTCTGGCAGTCTCAGAGGCCTAAAGTGCTGCTTTCTGGCTCGCTCTCGTCTTATATAACCCTGTCAGTGTCTTTGGCTCGGCTCAGATTGAGCAGTCTGGTTCTGGCTTTGGGAAGACCAACTTCTTTCTATAAATAGAGCTTCTGTTCAAGCTGCCATTACAACCACCAATACACCATCTGGGTAACTGGCAGCATCTCATACACCCCCTGTGTCATTGTTTCTGCTCCCCTTTGTGTTTTCTGTGGATTTCTCTGCATCTGCATGAGTCTGTACGTTTGTCAGGGTTCAGATTGGCTTGTGTGTTCGTTTTCATCCCATCTGCCTGCTTCTGCTCTTCTTTGTTTTGTTGTTGTTCACGCCATTCCCACCTTCCTCCTCCTCTTCCTCCCTCTCCATTTCATCTCCGTCGTCGCCTCATCGTCTCCTCCTCACACTTCACAAGGCGAGAATCACCCAGGCAACTCCTTTCCATCTGCTCTCCTCCTTCCTCACATTCACACTTTTAGGCCTCTTTGTTCCCGTTCCCTCCAAAACCTCTTTTTTTTTTTTCATCTATCAAATTTGTTATTTTGAGAAATTGGATCCTGAACGTCTGATTTGCTGCATCTTTTATCTTTCTTTTCTTGGTTTCTTTAAAGGAGGTTTAATTTTACTGAGCAGATTTTGCTCGTCTAAAAAGATCCGTTGTTCCTTCTCTTTTTCGTATAGTCACGTATTTTGTATTTGTTTAGGTTTCTACTGGAACGTGACCCCTTTCACGTGAAGCTTCAGCCAATAAGGAATTTTTTCAGCAGTTGAATCATTTTGTGTAAATTAATGTTGAGTCATACAGAAATCTGCTTTCATCACATTTACACTGTGAAAACAGCATATCTTGTTTTTATTAGTAGCGCCATGATAAATGTATTTATTGCCCATTATGCGTAGAAGAGAGATGATCAGGGTCATTTTCTGTCGTCATGCTGAGAACAGTTTGGTTTGGACGTATTGGATCACACACACGTGGATTATTTGGATTTTACGTCTCCACAGCGCAGGATGGTGAGGTAATGGATGTTTTCTCATAGCAGACGTTTCTGCTTGTCCCAGCATGAGAAGCTCAGGTGTAACGAATGACTTTACCTTCCTACTGCTGCGCCGGTAAACCTTGACAATAAAGCAACAGCAGAGCCTTCCTCCAGCTGTTCTGTAGCCATCATCAAGAGCTTTACTTCAGAAACCTCACAATGTTTTCAGAGTTTCAGACGTGACTGGAGAAGTTGTGAAGAGATGTGGAGAATCCTCGGCTGATGTTTCCTGCCTGAAGTCTGAAATCTGTATAACATGGATTCAGTTTATTCTTTATCTCAGGGGTCCCGCTGCAGGACAGTGGTCCTCCAGGGCCGGAGTTCACGCCCCTGCTTCGCCGGTCTGCCTTTTGTCCTCATACGTCCTAATTTTCCGCTTCATCCTGAGTAGCAGCTTGATTTTGTTTCTCCATCCAGTCATCTTTGCTGCATCTGACTGAATCAGTGCCGTAAACGTGGGACCTTGTCCAGAATTCCTCTTTTCATGTTAGACTTTGTGTTTTTTATTCTGCCTCTCCGAAACTTCCTGCTATCTTTAATTAATGCCTAAACACATTAAATGCTCCTCTATGAGGCAGCTTTGGAGGTAATCTATAGATCTACCTGTAAAATCCTACAGATGAAAAATCAGCTTATTAAAGAGCAAAAACACTTTTTTTAATTCATGAAATGTGAATGTTTACTCAAATTAATGCTTTAAATCTACATTTAGCCCATCTCTGCTGTATAAGTGTAACTTTAACATTTCATAAATGTCTACAATAAAGATCTACCGTAATTTACCTGAAACTGACTTTACTGGACGATGTAACGCCAGTCTGTCCTCATGGTGCTCTCCTGTACTTGCAGCTCACACATGGTTCTTAAAACGATTCAGCAGAGGAGCTTCGGTTGAATTAATCGATGCGGCTGATAAAATCCCGTCCTGGGAGCAGTCATCGCCAGCCAGGCAGTCAGGGTGGAGCACCGGGACGTCGATGATTAAGTTAGAGATTTTTACAGTGAAATGAGAAGCGGAGCCTCCGTCAGCATTTCAGCCCATCGGTGTTTCCAGGGTTCCTCAGGACCAGCTCTCCTCGGTTAAAGCTCGGATGATATATCGTAATAAACTCTTTACGGTGAAGCCACGTTCAGATAGTCCAACCTTACTACATTCCTCTTCACATCTGTTAGTGAAAAGTGTTTCGTAGTTGAACTCTTGACCGAGGATTTACTTCGTGTTTGATCTTAAACTATTTTGACTGTTAAAGCTGTTGCTGAAGCACCTAAGCTAACACTGATATCATTATCCTCCCTCAGCACAGCTCTTAGTGCTCGCTTCATCACCTGCAGCAGCCCGACTCCTCCATCCTCCTTTCTTCTCCTCGCCGCCCTGCCGTGTGTGTGATCTGCTGAAAGGCTTTTTTTGGCTCAGTTGAATTCAAAGCTTTACTGACACGGTGGTTTAAGGAACAACACAAGATAAAAACATTTATCGTGACGACAAACAGAGAAATTAGAGTGGAGAATTAAAAAGGTAGTCAGCAAACTGGATTTCCTAATGCTCTTTTGCCTCCTTCCTCTGCTTGTTTCCCCGTCTTCCTTTTCTCTCATCTGCTAAGCTAGCAGGAAAAGTCTTTTCTGAATCTCTTGTGTCAGCACCACTGTCAGACGCGCACGCTGCTTCCTAACTAAATATTATTCCTCCTCTTTTTTTGCCTGGGTATTGTGAAGACACATCGTACATTTACAGCAGCAGTTTTATTTCTTTCCCTGCTTTGTTCACATCTCCAGGAATTGTTTCTGAAACCCTGAACACGGGCTGAATTTCCACTCATGCATAAAATTATAATGAAATATGAACAGCTTGCCGTGAAGCTTTCGTTTTCTCCTCAAGTCCCCTTCATTCACTCGCCTTTTTCTCCTGTTTTGTCTACAATACACACACACAAACACACACAGCTCCAGCTCTCTACCAGCTGAGTAGTAACAGCCCATCAGGTGAAGGAGTGCTGACATGGGGAGCTGTTACACACACATGCACACCAACACAGGAAATTACTGGTCATTTGCACCTAAAGGCCACAAGCAACACTTTTCACACACTCACATGCTCTAAACTAATCAGTGTGGAGTCAGAGTGCAACATGACGACCAAGAAGAGAGAAATCAATCATCTAGTGACCCGCTACAGGCTCCTGAGTCAGAGATTATAATGCTGCTGCAATCTGCTTTAAAAGGAGTATCTGTAGGTGAAGGCTAAAACGGGTCGGGATGAATTTTATTTTCTGAACGTCAGGCAGTCGGGTTGAGTTCTCATTAAGGACCAATGTTTTATTTGAAAAGTCTGAGTGTGAGTCGACGTGTGAGAAGTTTGGGAAAAGTAGCTTTAACTTAAATCCCTATTAAGTCTTTCCCCTGATTCAAAGCCAGAATTTATATTTATAGTAAAAACTCTGTGGTTGTGGAAATGTTCACCAGAGAGTCGTACCAGCCGCAGGTATCTGGGATGTCAGCGCGTCTACTCCAGACTGCTGCGCATGCTGCTGCTGATCTGAGGCCTCCCACTGGATGTTAGTCATGCACGTCAGCTGGAACGGGGCTGGCACCAGCACACCTAACACTGCTTGCTTGTGTAGATTAGATTTAGAAAAGGAACGATGGTGAGAATCTTTGTTTCCTGCTTACAGCTCTGCAGTTATTTTTGTGTCTCCTTGTGGGATCAAGCAGAAGTTGTTTGCAATGATGGATTTGATTTGAGAGCAAAACTAGAGATGCTGCAGGAATAGAAAATGGAATTAGTCCACACGTGAATCTTAAAACCTTATATGCGTGGTACTTTTTTATTAAGAGCAAGTGCATGTGTGCCAGTTTGTGTTACTGAGGTTGCATATTAACTTCAGCATCTTCTCCGTGGACTGTTAACAGTTCCTGCCTGTCTTTCTGATTCTAGTTCAACCAGATAATCTTCAGATAATATTATGGGGTTATTTTGTGCATCTTTAATCAAGTTTTTCTTTCTTTATTTATTAGAAATGAACATTTTCCATGTTTGCTCTTGCTTTTCTGATTTCATCAGCTTTTGCATCTGTAAACCTTCCTCTTGTTCATTTCTCTATAAAAAGTCAGTTCCAACCCTTTCCGTCTAAAATGTGCTGCTTTTTCTGGGCTTGTTTATGTATTTAAGTTGATTCTCCCGCAGGTTTCGATGCTCTGGGAGACCTGTTAAAGCCCACAGTTCCCACACACACCGCACCGCCTCCTCCTCCTCAGGTGGCCATCCATCCTGCCGGAAAGCTGCTAGCCAGCGACCTCGACTCCTCTCTGGCCAACCTCGTGGGCAGTGAGTGTTGCCTACCAGTGAACGTGTTATCAGAAAGCAGTGGTAGTATAAGCAGCAGAACGGTTATTTCCCTGCATATCCAACGCCAAAGGACCTGCATGGATTTCTTTTATAATCCGAAAACACGAAGATGTTCACGATTATTTCAAGATGCAACACTAAAGACTATTTTCTTTAGCTATTATGGCTGATTTGCTTTCTCTGGGTAGTATTACCCCTTTTTCCAGTTTTACACCCTTCATGAGAAGTTTAAACATCTAAATATTACAAAGTAGGAAAAAGAGAAAAAAAAGGAAATGTATTTATTGTTTGGCTCGTTTTTGATTGCAATCACTCAGTTTTCTGTCTTCTTCTCCGATAGATCTGCAGTTTGGTGGAAGCTCAGCCAAAAAGTAAGTTTCTTGATGCACTGAGAAGCTTTTACGCTGTTTTTGGGGTCCGGGCTGCAGAGTTTCTGTAAACATAAACATAAAAAAGCATACTTACTGTGTTTATAAGTGTGGATCAGTATGTTAAGGTTTATAAAAGGTTAGAATCAGCTTGTCACATATATGATCTGATCGTTTGATTTAAATGCCAGTTTAAAATCTTAAATTTAGGTTTTCCCTATGGTTGTCATGATTTACAAGGGTACACACGTTAAGTCAGCTGAGCCCGTTTATCTGAGGATTGGCCGTTCAGTCCACAACCTCGAATGACTGAGCCACATGCAGGTTGTACCAACATTCACTCACAAGTTGTTCCAGTGATTACATGCTAAAGTTTACCCAGTTTCTGCCTCTAAATGAGACTGTAGTTTTATTTAAATCAAGGCTGCCTCACGTTGGCTTCACTTCTCAGGAGGGGTGGATTGTTTCAGTGTGGACGTGGTGTGGGAGAGGGTTGGTCAGAGTCAGATGCCAGGAAAACTCCAGTATAGGTGTTCTTGTTATAACTTGTTTTTTTTTATTCGAAAACAGTGAAAATATTTATCTGTTTAGGCAAACTGGTGTTTCTTTTGGTTTACTTACACTTACTTACTTACACTTTGGGCGGTTTGTGCCTTTTTTCAAACTGGAAACAGAAATGAAAGAAATAAGCTGTACTCTTCTTTTCTCGTGGTTTTGTATGATGTACTGACATCAAACTGAACAGATTGAAACACATGAAATTAAAATAGCTACTTCGATCTTGTCGTGTTTTTGATTCCTATACAGGCCGGACATGCAGTGGAGCCAGCCTGGAGAGAAGAAGCTGACCGGTGGCCAAAACTGGCAAAATAAGACCATGTCCACCACACAGTGGAGCCCAGCACCCATGGCCCCACAGCCCATGCATGTACCACATGTGGTAAGCACACCTGAACACGCTGTACACACACAGATACACACACATGCATGCAGAAGTATCAGTCAAGGTGTCTGCAAGTCCTGAAATTCAGCAGCAGCCATTTTATCATCGTTCGATTCAAACTGGGCCGCTCACCTCTGGTCATAAACCACTTCGTGGAGTTCCGATTCTGGCTGCGGGCGGGTTGAACTCTCAATAACGTCCACACAGTTCAGGTCAGATTCTGACACCGACCGAACCGTCACGTCACAGATCATCACCGATGATGAACGCCGGCAGCTACATCCCAAACGAAGTATTCATAGAGCTCCCAGCTGCTTCGCCTTCCCCAGGATGAACGTAAAGGAATCGCTGTTCTGGTTCAGAGGAGGTGGTGCAGTTCGAGCTGCAGAAGGTCCACCTGAAGAGGTCAGAGGTCAGCGGGGCTTCCGGGAGGTGCTGCAGGCAGTGGAGCGATGCACAGCTTCTTCTATTTTCAAGAAGCAGTCAGTTGTCTAGTTTTGCTTTTTGTTTTTTATTTTATTTATTGGAATGTTTTTAAAGTAGCTGCTATACTGTTTTTTGTTTATTTATCTTTTAGTCACCTTGGCATTATCCAGTTTTTTTCTCTGGAAAAAGAATGAGAAGAATTATGTTCTCTGTTTACTGTGAGTCAGAGAGGCCAAGCTAAGAAAATCACATGTAGATGCTTCAAGCGCTGGAAGACCATTTGTTTTCACTGGTCACGATTTAGCCATTTTACACATCTGCCACCATCATCCCACCCCCACGATGAAGAAATGAAAACCCCAAAGTCTGAGTGGTCCTTATAGGTGCTGAACAATATTAGATATAATCACCTGCTTTAAACAAAATAATAAAGCGTCTTTTATTAGTTTTGACAGCGTTGATGAGATGGAAAGTGTGTTTTAGTCTAAACTTTAATGTTCAGTAAGGATTTTTGTTGCTGACTGCTTCCACTGTTGGCGTGGTGGTAACCTCGTCGAGTTTGCTGACATTTACTCAGACGTAGGAACACTGGGAATATTCTGTCGTCTCAAGAGGTTCTTAGAAAACCAGGAACATGCATCTGAACCTTATTGTGCAGCAATTCTTTTTAAATGTTTTTTTCCTGAAAAAACTGAAGGGGTTAACATCCTGTCTCATAATGTTTAAGACCCAAATGATTTGTCGTGTTGAAGAAAGTGTTTAAAACAATCAAATCATTAAGTTTCTCTACGTCCTGAAAAAAGTCTCTCAGGTCATTTAAGACTGTTGGAGGTTTTTTCTGCAGTAAAGTAAGAATAACATTTCCCATTAGAGGAGTTCAGTATCATAACAGGAAGTAGATGATGGGATTAAAACCGCTGCTACTTTCTGGTAGAAACGTCTCATGTCTGCTTATATGAACACAGGGACTGGAAACAGTCAACAAGCGTCCAGCGTCAAGTTCACACAGTCACAGTTTGTATGACACTTTCCATAGTCGGCCCTAAACAAAGTGGGAAACAGTCGTTCAGCTGTTTTATGTGGGGTTATGGGATGTTTTCTGGGCTTGCAGCCAGGCTGGTCGTCCCTGGAAACGTGAGAAATGGCGAGGCTGCTTCTGTCCAAAGGTAACACAAACCTGCTGCTGGACGTGAAGAGGAGGAAGTCTCTACCTTGTGTGGCCACCTTCAGAGGAAGAGTATTTAATATTTAGTTTGGACTTCCTCTAAACCGGCTGGGAACACGTCTGATGGGAACTTGCAGGCACTTTGATGAAACGAGACGACATGAGAAACTGATGAAAGCACTGAGCGGCTTCCTGTCTCTGCATGCTGGTGTTGTTGTTTTGTTCTTAATGGATGAAGCTGCTGCTGTTTGTGGGCACGTTGGCTTGTTATAGTGTGTGTTGTGTGTGTGTGTTGGTGTGTGTGCGCCCTGATCCCGAGAACTCCTGATTGTTTCCTGATCTCTGCATTTTCTGGCTGACGAAAACGAAACTGTCACTAACCCTCCACTTCCTCTTCTTCTCTGGTTCTCTCCTCCTGTTGATCCTCCCCTTCTTTCCTCCCTCCCTCGCTGTCCTCCTCCCCCTGCTGCCATCCCCCCTCATCCCTCCTTCCTCCCGTTATGCACCGTCATCTGCCCGTCTTCCTTCCCCTCCTCGCTCCTGCTCTCTCTGGTTCATCTGCTCGTCCTGTTGTCGCCACGCTGCCTCCGACATGTGCATGTCGGCATCGTGACCCCTCGTTCTTTGTTTCTTTTGCTTTTGCTGCTCTTCTAACCTCCTTTTCACTTTTCTGTTTGTTTCTCTGCTCTTTACGCCGTCTGACTTTTCCTCACCACTCAATCTTTCATTTCTCTTCTGCTTCTCTCATCCTTTTTTCCACAAATGCTCTCCATCTATTACCTTGTTCATCACACCGTTTTGTTTTCCTTTCATCACCTTTTTCTTCGGACTTTTGCCTCTTCTCTCTGCCTTGTCTCCTCCTCCTCTCTGTCTCTTTGTCCTCTTGTCTCTTTTTCCTGTTGCGTCCTGATGCAGAATGGAATGTTCTATACTAGTTATGTAAGTACTTATCTCTGTTTAGTAAAGACAAGTCTTAACGAGCGGCTCAGAAATGTCTGCTCTGGGCTCCCTGCTCTGCTTATCCTCCATCTTTTCCTCTGTCACTTCCTCCTTTTTTTAGGGCTCCCAGGGGACACTTGTTGGAAAAAATCCCGACTCTGTGTTGTTTTTTTTTGCTCAATAACGTCCTCATGGCTTGTTGTGTAAGCAGCGTGACACCGGGAGGTTCAAGTGATGCTTCCTCATCACCTTTTATCTCTATGCGATTGTCTATTTTTGGAACAAAGATCGTGAAGATAATGAAGCAATGCTTCACACAAGAATCCAAGACTTGTTTCACTTAACTGCCACAGAGCATCTCTGTGATCACAAACCTTTTTAAAAACCATCCCCACTGTTGCACCTCATTACAAGTGTCACATTATTAGAGAAGAAGAAGCTTTTCTTTCTCATTAAAAACAGACTCGTTCTGAAAGAAGTTCTATTTTCTTCATTTTTTCAGCTTTAAATGAACCAGCCTGTCGGGATTAATCATCAAAATTATAAACGTGTTCCCTCTGAAAACAAAGCAGTTACAAGCTAACACACCCCCACAGCTCCAAGCTTCAGAACAAATTCACCAGGATTTAGCATGTTGGACTGTGGTTAATCGCCGGCCACTTTATTAGGTCCCGCTGTTAAATGCTTGATATCAAATATGTAATCAGCCAATCAAATTGCAGCAACTCATTATACTTAGTCATGTAGGCGGGGTTTAGATCCAGTGAGCTGCTGTTGTCTGGACCAGAATGACTCAAAGTAGAGACCAAAACCTGAAAACAGGAAACTGATGCTGGGGTCAGAATTCGGTGGAAACATGAAGGCATGCATCCATCCTGCCTTGTGTTAGCTGTTCAGGATGGTAGTGTAGGCCTACTGGCTGAGCCTGGTTGAACCAGCACAGCCTACCTGAGTATTGTTGCTGACCATGTCCATCCCTTTATGACCACAGTGAAGCATCTTCTGATGCTACTTCCAGCAGGATAATACACTATGTCACAAAGCTCAGATCATCTCCACCTGCTTTCTAGAACATGACCATGAGTTCACTGGACTCCAACGGCCTCCAC
>JBAFSZ010000006.1:25338463-25367012 GCA_036919955.1 Melanotaenia pygmaea | reverse complement strand
CCCCCCCCCCCCCCCCCCCCCCCCCCCCCCCCCCCCCCCCCCCCCCCCCCCCCCCCCCCCCCCCCCCCCCCCCTTGCATGTGTGTGTATGTGAAATACTTTGGAGAGTGTTTCTATTATTATGTATTTACGATGTGTTTTGTTTTTAATATGCATAAATGTTTTCAATAATGTAAAGTACTTTGCGTTGCTTGTGGCATGAAAGGTGCTTTATAAATAAAGTTTAATTTGATTTGATGATTGAATATAGAAACTTTATTAGTCGATGCAGTGTTATACCAGTTTTGTCTTGCATGTAAAGTACAAACTAAGCCTTTGTTCCCATTCCTGGTGCGTGGCTTAGAGAACCCTTAAACGAAGCTATTAATAAAGTTAAACTGTCACACACACACACACACACACACACACACACACACACACACACACACACACAGATTTATAGCTCCGTTGTAGACGATAAAAATCAGACTAATGCTGCTTGTTTTGGAAGCACTTTGGGATATAAGCATGTTTTCATTGTTTTAGACTTTTTTACAGCAAAGGTATTAAAACGTCTCTCAGCATCTTTGGGAGGTGAAACAACAAACGCTGTTTCTCCCGGGACAAACAACCCTGATGTCGCCGGGCGGCTGCAGATCCAGCAGAGTGAAGTGACAGAAATCCAGAAGGTGTCTGCCTTGTGGCGGCGGCGTCACAGCACGCCTGTCTGTGGCAGCCGATGCTCACCAGGAGGAATGTCGACCCCCACCTTCAGATAAGTTTTGACAGCTGTAATTGAGAGAGAGGGAGGAGGTGGGGCTGAGCTCCTATTTTTATCATCCATTCAACCAGGCCTGAAGCAGACAGAGAGAAACCCCTCTCCTCTCTCCAGAAACAGATCACTCCTTCTGGATCTCTCCTTTCTGCCTCCAGAGAAACTTCTGGAGGTCTGACGGTGAGGTTAAGACCAGGAGACACGACCAGTTTGGAGGAAGATATCTGAACAGGAGCAGATCTACAGACTGTAGAGGGAGGACGGAAGAAACCAGGAACACTATTAGGCCGTCATGGCTCTACTGTGTTACAACAAAGGCTGTGGAGAGAAGTTTGACCCCGAAAAGAACAAAGACGGTGAGATCCGACCTCCTGTTTCTATTCTTTTCCTTTAACATTCCCCTCAAGACAGTTTGAAGCCATTTAGTTTTATTTCTGTTCACTGGATTAAAGGCTCAGCCTAAAACGAGCAGCCCTAACTGCTTTAATCTCTTTTTAACTAGAATTTATTCATCTCTTTTAAAATGACAGCAATCATTAGTGAGGTGTTATTTTAACTTTCTATTTAAATGTTTCTAAAGCCTCGAAGCCGCCCACTTTCATTTGGAAGTAGCTTCTTGTGACCACGTTTGTGGCGCGTGCTCTGCCTTGAAGTGCAAATCAAATGTAAATTGTGGGTCTAAAATACGCAAATTCATTGTAAACAGATAGAAATATGTATAGTGCAAGTTATAAGAGATGAACTGGAGAACTTTTTGTCATCGGGGACGGGATTTCTGGTGCTAGTTCCATGTCATTATACATGTAAGTGTGTCTCCGTGTGAGGGAGTTGCAGCGTTACCAGCCACGTTTTTCTGGAAGGACGACAGCTCTGCTCCAAGAAACGGCCGCCTTATATGGGACATACACCACCTCCAAACAGCTGCTGACTGTGTGTGTGTCTATATGTAGACTCACTTTCTTTTTATCCTGGCAGATTCCTGCCTCTTCCACCCAGGGGTTCCCATCTTCCATGATGCCCTGAAGGTAAGCCGGTCATTCTGTGAAAAGTTCATTAGTGTCTCATCTGGAACATGACACTTAATATGAATGTGTGTGTTTGTTTTCAGGGCTGGTCCTGCTGTAGAAAAAGAACAACAGACTTCTCTGAGTTTCTCTCCGTCAAGGTAACAGCTCCGGGTCAAACACTGCAGAGTTTGGAGTGTGAGGAGGCAGCGAGGAGCTTCAGTAATAAATCAGTGGGAGTGGAAATGACGGGAAAATATGCAGCTCCTTTGATTAAACTGTAATCAAGTGGAAGGAGAAACCAGTAGCATCAGACACACTCTTAGCTGCTGCTTTAAGATACCCATATTTAACCTTACATTAATACATACGCGTCAAGCATGGCTGTAGATTTGATCTTTTACTCCTTGAGACACAAAAGCTCTAAATTGTCATGTGAGAGTCTAATAATAAGCTAGCCTAGCCGAAACCTTCATCACTATCAAAACGATCAGTTCAGCAGCAGTTTCAAACAGAAATGAAAGTTTCTTTAATAAATTGAATGAATTAATAATTGAATAATAATTTAATAATAATTGATTGAATATTTAATTTGTCTAGAAACCAGAATCTAGCATCATATGAACGTTGCTGGGACAGAACAGGCCGACGTTTCTGACCATCAGAGAGAAACAAAGATTATTTAAATGCTGTATACACCAAAGCTGGTGTTTCCCAAGTGAATTTGGTGTATGCAAAACACCAGTGACAGGACTTTTCTCAAGAACAACAGTTTTAGCTAGACTGGGCTGGACTGGACTGGACTGGACTGGGCTGGACTGGGCTGGACTGGGCTGGGCTGGACTGGGCTGGGCTGGACTGGACTGGACTGGGCTGGACTGGACTGGACTGGACTGGACTGGACTGGACTGGGCTGGGCTGGACTGGGCTGGACTGGACTGGACTGGACTGGACTGGGCTGGGCTGGACTGGACTGGGCTGGACTGGACTGGGCTGGGCTGGGCTGGACTGGACTGGACTGGACTGGGCTGGACTGGGCTGGGCTGGGCTGGGCTGGACTGGACTGGGCTGGGCTGGACTGGACTGGACTGGGCTGGACTGGACTGGACTGGACTGGACTGGGCTGGACTGGACTGGACTGGGCTGGGCTGGGCTGGACTAGACTAGACTGTATTAGACTGGACTGGACTAGTCTAGGTGCAGCATTCATTTCTAACTCAGCAATAACCAAATAAAAGGAACCGAGAACAATGATTGAGCTTCGAGGAGGAGCTTAAAGTCCAAATGCAGTTTGCACCAAACGGCAGCCCGACCATTTTCCTGCTTGCTATGATGCTGGACAGGAAGCTAAAACATAAATTAATAATTTAACACTCTTTCAGTTGAAGGTATAACGATAACATGCCAATGTAAACCAGTTAAAATGTAATTACATCGATACACCAAATATAATTTGTCTGAAACTCTTCAATGGCCCAGTTTCACCATTTTGCTACGATCCTACCCAGCAAAGTGTGTAATACTCAACAACACACACAGGTGTAAAACCCACCTTTTCACTACTCTGCTCAGATCGAGCAGCACTAAACGTCTGTCCAGCTTACAACAGCAGCACAACAGAACATTCATCTGAACCACAAGACTTTATCGTGAATGCCTGGATGAACACTGAAAAATACAAGAAGAGGCCTGAATTATTCTTTTACTGTAAGGAACCGAAAAGGTTGGATTCTGCAGAATTTATTACGTCTTTAAAAATTGTGCAGGAAATATTTTCTCATTTAAAACATGGTTAATATCTGAGCAGGCTTGATTCGAATCACATCCTAATCTCATGTGATCTGTGATGGTTTGAATGCAGGGCTGCACCCGCGGGCGCCACAGCAATGTGAAGCCCCAGGAGCCTCTGAGGCCAGAGGTGTCGTCAGATAAGGCTGACATCAAACTCACCAACGACCAAGAGATCATCTACCAGGGCCCTAAATCTGCTGAGAAGCTGCAGAAAGAGAGACCAAGGTATGTTGGTGTGTGTTTGTGTGCAATTCACAGTTAGTCTTCATTTCTATGAGGAAGCTTCATCGTCTAATGTCCGTGGAATAAGTGGAATTTGTCAGTTTGGATACACATTCTTGTTAGTCTGCTGCTGTGTAGCATTCGTTCAGAGAGGTCAGGGTGAGGTTGACTGCAGCATCGCTGGGATGAATAATGCAGTGAATAACAGCTGCAGGCCGGTACGATGCCTCTCTGAATGATCTGAGCTTTTGTTTCACCCGCTGTGTGTTAACAAAGATGCACGTTTGTGTGTGCACACAGTTCAGATGAGCCCATGACAAAGCTTCCCCACAAAGTGTCCGCTTCGCTGGCTCAGGTGCTGGAAAAACTGGACATCAGCAAGAGAGCTGAGAACGAGAAGAAAGGTCAGTGCTCAGGGTGTTGTTTTTAAACCCGTTCCTGAACACATCTCTGGTGCTTTCACAGCCAAAAAGACTGAATCATCAAATATCTTTCCTCAAAAGATGTGCGGAAGTCTTGTGCAATAAGATTCCTCTTCCTAGCATTTCTGCATGCAGGTCAGAACAACTTGTGCTGCAATTAATAAAAAAAAAATCAGCTTTGTCCTTTACATTAACATCCAAATTTTCTTTTTTTGGATAAAACTGAGCCAAAAATGTGCTGCCTCTTTCGGTCCAGGGGGTCAAGCCTTCTTAGTTTCTGATCAAAAACCACAGCACTTGGGCCTAAAGAGACCTCAGTCTGAACAGTCATGTGGCGTTTCATCCAACCTTTACGTAGTTAAAATTAAACGGACGTCATAATTCTGCACCAGAGGAGGCAGGAAGCATCGTGTCTCGTCCATGTATGCAGGTAGAATGTTCATACTGGGATCTGATGCCGGTCACATCTAAGGTATTAACACATGACATATAATATCAACCATGTAGAAAATGGGATATCAGATGAAGGTAAAATTAGTACATTCATGCTCCACTACTGAACCTTTCCCATTTCCCTGCTTTGGTGCCGCGTAGTGACGGCTAGTGCATCATCCGCCTCCTGTCCTGTCTCTTCTCTGAGCTGTCTTCAGCCAGTAAAAGTCAGTCTGATTTTGACTCTTGTCTCATCTCTTGTTCTGTCCCTGTCTCTCTCTCTTTCTTTCCCTCTTTTCCTTCGATGATGTTCTTGAGTTTCTTTGCTGAATCGGTCATGGCTCAGGTTCACACCGACCGGTGTGTTGATATCCAGTTGCTATGCGGTAAAGCGATGCTTTGGGACGGGGGAAAGTGCAGTTTCTCAGCCTTGGGAAGCTGCAGAAACATACACATCGATGTGTGTGCCATCGGTCAGAAGGACAGTTTTAAGCCTGGAAAGTTAAATAGCGTTACTTTAAGACTACAGTGTGACCGTAGCCCGAGGCCAAGAATATCCTTGTGTTTGCATAGGCAACTAGCTCCATCACGAGCATGATGGTTCACATACTTGCTTGTCTACTAAACTTGTTACCCACAGATTTGTAAACAAAGCAATAAACATGGTAACAACAGATCTGGTCAAACTGGTCCCTACACTGGAACCCTGCTGGTTATTCATATACTGAAGCTTGAGGCTTGGATGTGATTTAAAGATGCTTCAAACACAGAACACACAAAGCATACATGTAATAAAAAGCCGGTATGTTTTCTGCCCTCGTCGGGTCAAATCTGGGTTCGATTATCCCTCTGATATGATGTTAAACTCTTTTTTTTCCTTTTGTTAAATCTCTGAAACCTTTATTCTGTTTGTGATATGCAAAAAGTCCAAATGTGACCAGTCTGAATTTTTTATTTAACTGGACCAGTTCCACAGCCGCTGTAGTAATCTGCAAATAGCAAATAAAATAATCTATATTTTTGGGCATCTTTTTATACATTAATGACAATTATTATTATTAATGACAATGGTCTCGCTGTATAAAATGTGCATTTCAAATAAATTAATAGAAACATCTCTTCAGGGATCATTACCGCTCTGTAAAAGTTTTCTAAAAGCACAGCCTTTATATTAATAGATTCTGAGCAATCACAGAAAACTTTTCAGGTTCACTTAAAAATAAAAAAATGACCTGATGAAGGTCCTGCAGTCCCCGTTCACCACTTTACATAATCACCTGTGTTACGTTTTGTATGGGTTTGTGCTTGTTTGTGCACATGGATTCAGGCGAAAGATGTCTGTTTATATAGGTTTGATGCATAATTCAACAGTTTATTCCTTCTAGTTCAGTTCAGTCCTACAATAAAGCCTTTAATCCATCTTATTATTCCAGTTGGAATTAATTATTCCAACTGGAATAATTAATAATATGGCCCAGTTTGCAGGTGTCCTTAACTGACTGAATACAGCCAATATGTGTGAATGTAAAAGCTCTGACTCTGGTAAGACTGGAAAGCTGCTAATCTGGACTCTTGTCACATGATTTTAGGAAAAAAAAATTCATGTGTGTTCAAACCCAAATTGATGATTTGAGTGTTTGAGCAGCGAAAAAAAGCCTCATCCTCCTTTTTCTTCTGTATTTTTACAGAAAGTCAGATTGTCATACATGGAACTCGCTGCAAAAACGCTGGTTGCAAAACAGTAAGTGTTTCTTCATCATGGATTTGGGTGTGTGTGAGGTTGTGTGAGTGTTTAAGTAACTTCTTTGGCACTTGTGCCGAGTCGCCTGTCTGACATCAGCAAAAACCAACAAATTCATCATCTGCACGTGTGTATTGCTATCTTTGTGAGGACACTAAGAAAATGCAGATTCATTTTACAGTAAAAACAGAAAATATGTCCTTTGACTTTATTCTTGTCAAATATCAGTTTCCCATCATTTCTGTTTTTTTTTTTTATTTTAATTTTTTGCCTTGTTTTAACAAGATGCAGGAATTTGCTGCTTCTTCACTGCAATCTAGACTAAAATCTTGTGGGAAATGTTGGGTTTGATTATTTATCAACTTATGTGCTATCCTGACGGCTGGGTTCCCCATAAGAGATATTATTAAGTAAATTTCACCAAGTGCACAATTTTATATCTGCACATATGAATCCAACGGGACATTTTTGCAGTGGACATCATTCCTTCAGTTCAACCGTCAAATAAACAGTCAGACCTGAACAAGCACAGCAGTGTGTGTGTACAGGTACACACACACTGCTGTGCTTCACAGTAAAACCTGTAAAGTTTAATAAGAGCGCCATCTAGTGGACATACTAAGCAACAACACGTAGCTCTTATAAGCCACTGTTCAGTCTTTGTTCTTCTACTCGCCGCCGGTTGATGGAAAAGTGAGATTAACACATGGTTAAGGAGTTTAAATAGTCTAACTTTGAGCTTATTATAATATTTTTTACATGAAACTTTTACATAATTAGATACTTATACAACCTTCTAAAAGTTAATCTTTATCAAACACATTAATTGTTTTGGATGCCATGAATCAGCTATTTAAATAAACTGAGTAAAGCTTTTTTTTCTTGTTTTAATTTGCTGGACTGACCACCAGCAGAAAACAGCTTGTCCCAAAGCTAGAGACTGCAGGATGGGCTAACCAAAGACTTTACAGAAGCAAGAACAGGTTCCCAAAGACACCAACCTAAAATCAAGACGCACAGCCTGATTCAGATTAATTGGATCTCTTCAACAGCCTGTTAATGATCCATTAATTTGGGCCATAAATTAATGAGTTATACTTTGATTCAGGTGTGGTGAAGCAGGAAAACATCTAAAACCAGCAGGGCGGCGACCTTTGAGGTCCAGAATTTGCCATCTGTGCTCTAACTGGTGACCTTGTCATGTGACCAGGGACATAATCTTTACTGGTCAGATTATCTTTCCACTGTAAACTTTAGCATCCTGCTTGTTTGTGTGTTTAGGTCTATCAAGGCCTAGAGACCGACAAGGAGGTCTGCACCCACCATCCAGGAGCACCCGTCTTCCACGAGGGGTAAGAGGACGTCTTAGCCCTGCAAGTTCCCTCTTGTTTACCCAAAGTACAACACAATTACAGCTATTACAGCAACATAATTACAATCTTTATATCCACGACTCTGGCTTCAGACAGTCATTAAAAGAATTCTACAAATGAAAAATGTAAACAAAACCAAAGTAGAGGCCCTTCAAGCAAAGTAGGGAATGTATTATAGCCAAAGTATGAAGTCAAAGATCAGACGGGTTATAAAAGAAGAGTAATTAAAACAAATCTACAGCGTTAGAAAGAGACTTCAGAAGTAATTGAAAGTGAAATTAAAGTAACACAACTGCCTCCGAGCAAACGTCTCTTTATTTCCACTATCAGGACCTGAAACAGCAGATGATCAGTATCAGGTTGTTGATCCACCCTCTGGATTACATGGCTGTTACCAGCTCTGGTCCTCTCGTTGTCTAGATATAAATACTGGAGCTGCTGCTGCATAAAGACAACAGACTTCAATGCTTTCCTGGACCAGAAGGGCTGCACCACAGGGAAACACCGCTGGGTGCCAAAGCAGGTACATGCCCCACCTGAACAAGGCCTCCATCAGTAAACGTTTGGAGACTTCACTGAAAACATGCTAGAAAATGAACACTTTTTACTTCATTTAAAAAAGGTGGGATCTAAGCAAACATGCTTTAGTGTGTTTCCTTGTGACCGTTTACAGGACAAGAAGAAGGTGGCGTGTCGACATGACTGGCACCAAACTGGAAACAATATTGTTGTAACAATTTACGCCAAGAATTCAAACCCTGAATTTTGCAGCATACAGGCCAACCGGACAGTGGTGAGTGATGGGACACCAAGCAAATACTAAATACTGCTGCCAGACAGCTTTTAGAAATAGTTTTAATCGAGTAGTTAATGGCTTTATTTCTGGTTACCTTTTTACTCTGAATTTCAGCTAAAAATTTAGCTTGAAGCCTTGATTAATGAAGTTAGCTTTAGGAAGCTAAAGCTAGTTAAAAGTTAGTGAAGAGAGACTAAATATGTAGATCCTTCAGATAAAAAGCCAACAAACAAACAAAACAAAACTACATACAAGCCTTGAAACATAGTTACTAATTAAAACTCTGTTGTAATTGTGACATTTAATGAAATTCTTTGTGAAATTGAGCTAAAATTCAAACTTTAGGTTGTGAATAATAAACCTAACTTCAGGAAGCTAAAGTTAGCTTTAAAACTTATAGCGGTGTTATTCAGAAAAAGAAGAGTACAAACCATGAAAGAAATGGGTAGTTTTAGTTAATCAAACCTCCGTTTAGTTCCAGTTTACAGTAAAACACAGAGAATTACTTTGGATTTCTAACCTTTTCTCACAATGCTAAATGATCGCATCACAAACAGAAGGTGTGTATAAGTTAGCTTCATCAATACTCATGCTACCAGGTGTGTTAACATTTTATTAAAATAAAATAAAAATATTTTAGAATGAATATTTTCAGTTGAGACATTATTTTTTTAATGATGGATGGACGAAAAAGAGATTACTTAATCAATTTAACTGGAGAATGAAATGGAAAAAATATGGCGGCACCATTGCTGATACTGTGTGTAGTTGGTTGGTTTTCATTTATATTTCAAGTAACTTCATTAAGGAGCTTCTTATCAAGAGAGACTTTTTATCGTTCATCGTTTGTCTTTTGTCTTTCTCCTCTGTAGCTTTCATGTCAGATACAGTTTGAGAATGATAAGATTTTTAAGCGTGACTTCCACCTCTGGGGGGTGAGTACTATCTCAACCTTCGTATACAACATTACTGTCCATTTACATTTAGGTTCATTTAAAAGTTGGGTTTCAAGTCTTTAATGTTCTACATAACATGTTTTAAAAACCTGAAAAGCATCTTCTCCAGCTGTACTTACTAGATATAAGACCACACAGAATTCACCCAACAAAGTCGGAGGTTAATGATTGTTAACTAAGCAAGTCGACACAGATATGATCTCTTTTTCGTCCATCCAACTCTTTGACAATTTTTGCCATCAGGTGGTCGACATCAAGCAGAGCTCGGTCCACATGATCCCTTCCAAAGTGGAGGTCACCCTCCGCAAAGCTGACATGGTGGCCTGGGGCAAACTGGAGGACCCAAACTACAAACCTGAGCCAGAGCCTGCAGAGGAAACCATCAATGAAATCACAGAGCCGGACAATCCCGACTGGGACATCGACGACGATGACATCAGTGACTCGGATGAGGAGTGGGCCTACAGCACGCCAGAGAATAGAAAGAAAGGAGATGAGGGCAAAAAGGAGCAGAATAAGGATGAAGGACAGGAAGATGTGCCAAATTTAAAGAGGAAGGAGGTGGAGGAGGAGATGAAGAGGGCAATGGAGGAGAAGAAGAGGGCAGAGGAGGAGAGGAAAAAGCTGGAAGAGCAAAGGAGGCAAGAAGAAGAAGAAGGATATGAAGACATGCCAGATCTGGAGGATCATGATGCTAATTTGGAGTGACTTGCATTAGCAAAACAGACCAAAAGATTGAAATTCAACAGAATTTAGAAGCAAAGAAAGTTAATAGCTAAAAATCCTTTTTTTTAAAAGCAAAAAATCCAAATGAAAGTTTGATTCTCTTGTTGTAAACACATCTGTGAGGAATCTGGGAGCTGAACACGGCTGAATTTATATTTTATTCTTAAACATAAACAGAAGAAATAAACTTTTCTCTGTTTGTTTCTCTGTGTGTACAGTTTATAATTTCATTTAAAGCTGAAATGAGCATAAAAATAGCCTAATGTGTGATGTGAAACCTTGTTCCCGCCTCCAGCAGCTTAAAAACAAAATGATTAATGAATCATTTAAAAGCTTCATCAGAGGATTCTCTGCTACTACAGACTGCAGCGGCGAACCGTTGAACAGTTATTAGAGATTATAGATTATGACTCATGCTTACGGTTTGTGTCCACACATTGTTTTCATCATCATAAAACCATTGTGCATTTTTGAGCACAGCCTACACTGTACTACTCACTGACGGCTTTACTACAGCCTAAGAAAGACTGACAAGAACACACAATGTGTAGGGTGATGGGAGAAAAGCTGGTCTATCCGTCTGAAGTCGGGATTTCACCTGAAAGATTTTAGTAAATTCCCACTCCAGTAGTCATTAAAGGTAAAGTGTGTAAGAATTACTGACATCTAGAGGTAAAAATGGGAATAAAAATGACTTTAAATGGCAACCACAGTTGTAGAATGGACGTTTACGTCAGTGTCCCTCAAGCGCAGCGTTGATCACTACGGGTCACAACTGTGGTCAAAATACTTTAAAGTTGTGTACATGTGCTGTTTTCTTCTATATGCTGTTCAAGGTGTTCCTCATCCTAAACGGTCAGTCAAAGCTGGAGTGTGAAAGCTCTTCACACACAGTTGTTTGTCTGTTCAGAAACGGTGATAACAATGTGGTACAAATATGGAAGCTGGCATGGATGTAAACACGAATTATTTAAATGAAGTTATTAGATACCAATTAAAACCTGTTTTTAGAGATAAATTAAAATGCTCTTTCATTGACCTTTTATTTCATTACACGGCACCTTTAAGTAAAAAAAATCTAATTTTCTCTGCAGGGTTGTTTCCATGAAGTAAAAAAAATGATCATAAAATGAAATTAAACTACTGTACTAGCAGTGTTTTTATGTTTATCTGCAGGCAACAGCGACCATACAGAATACAGACCCTACAAAAAGTTAGAAAATGTTATTTTGGTAATGTTTTTTTCCCCCTTTATTAATAGATAGGAAAGCTTGAATCGTCGCCTTAACAATGCAATAGTAAGATTTTGTGCTTTTGTGGAATGAAAATACAGCTAAACATGGGGGTGTCCCTTAAAACATCCTTGCAGTCAGGCTGTAGACTATTTAGTTTAGCAACCCAAACATGTGCAGACCCGCTGCAACATTCACCTGTTGGTATGACTGGCATCTAATCCGTTGCTCTGATTTATAATATTTGGTTTTCTTTTCTTGTGCTGGAAAAAAGTTGGTGAGAAAAATGGCAAAACTGAAGAAATGTCTGACCTGGCAAAGATGAAAATGACACGACTTACCAGCTGTTTCTGGTCGCAGAAGGAAAAGAAACTTCACTGAAGTGTTCCAGAGAAATGAAATTCTTGTGGGTGTCCCTCACCGATGTTTCCTCCTTGAGGTTTGTGTGCAGCTACTTTTTCTACTGATTTCCAACCACTGGCATCCGACAACAAACTCCAGACATGACTCGTTTATTCATCTGGAACCAGGCGATGGAAACATGTCCACTTTCATTTTTAGCTGCTTTGTCAAAAGATTGCTTCAGACTTAATGCAAATAAAGGAAACCCGACTAAATTCAGGTGAGTTTCACAATTCAGCTGAACTCTTGAGAAAATGAATGAATCCACCTTTCAGCTCTGGCATCCAGGTTTGGGGTGAGGACAGTTAGCTTTGCTAGTGGCTTAGCACTCCAGTGCTGGGGGGTGGTGTCGATCTTGTTTAGGTTAATACTTCTCAATCCCAGCATGTCGTTTTTAAAAGAATGCTGAGCAGGGAACAGATGAAAAGCCGACGAGGTTGATCTCATTCTCAGATTATATAATGTGTATTACTTAGATAGGCTGTGAACATTAATTTCTACTCAGGATAACAAAAAACCGGCCAGTTGGACAACTGATGACGTGAGAACTGTTTGTGTATATGTGCTATAAATGAAGAGAGGGAAGACTCATGGAGAGGAATGAAAGTTCCCAAGACAATGCACAGTGTGCTTGTTTGAAGGGCATTACATACCACCTAATGATAACACAGCTTAATTTTTCTTTTTTCCTGGGATCTCAAAATTAGCCAGATGCTAACCTCCTCTATTGTTGCCATGTTTACCATCTTGTTTACACCCTACAAATGTGGGAACTCCATCTCTTCTAGAAACAAGCTAACGTGTGAATAGTTACCAGTGGAAGGGCTAGACTTGTATACGCTGGGTGGCCGGAGGGTGGGCAAGACTTTATCTGGAGGGGCCTAAAAGGAAATAATTATGTTCCTTTTTCTGACACACACTTTAAAATACACTGCTCTGACAACTGTGGTCACAGTAGAGACACGTGAGAAACAAAACATCCTTTTGCATTTATAATCTGTAATTCCTCACCAAGAGGAAATAGTTGCAATAAGTTAAAAAAGAAAGAGGCACTGGAAGGTGAACTGGTTGTTTCAGGTGCAGAATGTGGAGCTTGATGTGGTAATATTTCTGTTTTACTGTCTGGTGGTGGTGGACTGGATTATTTAAAAATAGCCTCCTGTTTGAACTAAACGTAACTTGGATATTGAGATACTCTGAGCATCCTCATGGTTTATTTTCCACCCCGCTCAACGTGAAAGCATCGGGCTAATAGTAGCTCGACAAAAATCTCTTCTAGGAACCTTAAGCCAAGTCAGTATTTTTAAAGGATGACTGACGATGAAACAACTTTGTTTTTTTTTTTTTTTTACCTCAAACTAGTGTCATTAGTGATCTATGTGCCAGTAGCCAGTTCCACCCTGGCCACCTCTCTAGCGCCACCCCTGTCAGATACATTCAGAACGGAGCCAGCTGAATACACAAATCCGAGGTTAAAAAAAAACAAACACAACAACACAAAAACTGAGATCTGAGGTGTAGTCTCAAAATGGCTTACCTACATTAATGTTTAGCTTAGTCACAATCTGTCCTAAGTCTGGGAACAAAAATATCTGAAGCACACCAACACCTTTACTACTCTAAGAGAAAACAGATTTAAAAAACTAAAAGCAGCAGGAGCAGCACACAATCACCAACTTGTGACTTAAATGAACACAAACTTCACACACTTCAATAATTCATTTAATCTCCAGAGGGTTGCACTGACTTCGTCTTGTTACACACTGCACATTATAACACAATAAAACATCTCGCAATGTACAAGGTCGTGCAACATCTAGTCTGGCTTCCAGCGTCACGTGCACAGTCTCAATGGCTGCTCAGGTTAGGAGGAGCACTCACAAATGTTGTCTATTGAATACTGTTGCACAAACATGGTGGAGGGTAGTCTGTGGTTTCCTTTTTAGTTCTTCTGCTGTAAGTTTTCTTCTAAGCTCCAGGTATGTCCTTGGAAGAGTTTCTGTCCCAATTTTTTTATGTTTTTTGCAAGCTGAAGGAAAAAAAAAGCACGAAATATAGCAAAAGGAGGGCTAAAAGATCAAAACAGGCAACTTCTTATCCCAAACTGGCTTTCAAATATTTTTCATTGCCCAACATCTCTGTGGTCGTTATCAATAAGACATGTCATACTTCAATCAATAGCCATACATTAAATTCTCTAAAATATTGGCTTAACACAAGATAAACATCTGTATTGTGTAAACAATGTATTAGCAAATACAAATAACAATAAGGAATTGCAATATGTTGGCTTATAGTTCCAATCATATTTAAATGACTTACATTTTCAATACCGACTGATTCAAGGACTTTTTGATAACATTGAAATGATCATCGTCATTAATTACGAGGACTTAAGCTACTGTGGATGTAATTTAAAAACCACCAATGTAATAAACATTTCTTTTTACAGTTTTATATGTGTGTATATATATATATATATATATATATATATTATCATTGTTTTTAAGATTGGTTAGATATATTACATTATACCAACACATTTGTCTGTATACATCTGTCATAAATAAAATATATTTGTAATCAAACGAATTTAAAAAAAATGCTTGTAAACACTCCAATCTTAACACATACACACACGCAAATATCTCTTTTCCTTCTATTAAGTTTGCTCCTTAAAGTGCAAGGCAAGATATAGTAAACTTTGAAATGTATGACAAACAACAACTTTCACATCTGAAGCATAAAAGCTTGCACACTCACGCAACTCTTAAGTCTCATACCCAAAGAACAGACTTAACACCACTAAAGCCTCAAAGGTGTAGCTGGCACACTATGGACACAGTAGCACAATCCTACCACAGCTAAATATCTACAGTGCCTCACAGTTACTACATCCTATCCAGGGTTAGTTCAATAAATGTGAAAACTTCCCTTGACCTAAACGGGAAGAAGCACAGACACTATGCTAAGTTTACAGTTTTGTTCATGGAAGCAATATTCAGGCTAAAGCAAGAAATAAATTTTAATTAGATTAGTCCATCCTGGGCAAACAACAGTGAATGCTAATTCTTTTTACCGCTTTTATTCTTTTTAAAATCTCACAAATCAGCATGAGCTGGTCATAAAAAATAGTTTAATATGTAATAAAAATAGTCATGTAGCTACTTAGCTAACCATGTAGTAAATTATGTAGCCGTTATGAAATTAAAAGCGTAGCTACTTAGCTGAACATGTAGTTAATAAGGTAGTCATGTAGCTAACTAGCTAAATTTAATAGCTAAACACATAGCTATATTGCTATACACGTAGCTAATTTGGTAAACATGTACCTAATGGTGCGTTTGATTTGTACTCTGAAGTCGAGTTCCCGGTCGGAAATACGATGTGAATGCCCCTATCCGACTTAAAAAGTCATGGGCAAACTCACCAACCCTGACTTTACCCAGTAAAGATGGCTGCTCAACAAATCGATGGTTTATCCCTGCATGAACTTTATCTACACTAACATGAGCAAGTTGTACACATGAGGAACAACATCAAACCTATTTTTCATATAGAAAACACAAGTTTACTTATTTTAAGGTTTATCTTTGATCTTTCTTATTCTTCTGTGACAATTTCTACACACAGGTTCAATAAATGTATGTTATGACAAAGCGCAAGCAAAACTAAGAGCTTCCTGGTGGGGTACAGATTGTGTTTGTGAATTTTCCAACTCTGTCAACAAGAACTCTCTTAGTTGGGATGTGACGTCATTCCCAGTTACGAGCTCCGACTCAAATCCAATGCACCGTGATTAGCTATGTAGCTACTTAGCCAAACACATAGCTAACCCTAACTAAACATGTAGGTAGTTAACTTAAGATGTTTCAGCTAAAAAGTTTGGGTAAAAATTTTAGCCAGTATTTGACTGGTTCAACCTTTAACTGTACATTATGTCTTAATTAAATCCTGACACTTGTTTACTGACATTAACTAGCTAATTTAGCTGATTGCAATGTTATTTTGCTCTTGTTGCATTTTGTTTTTAGCGGTTCAGTTAGAATGGAGTTAGCTTTGTCGTGAGTTAGCACAGCTGGTGACAAAATATAAAGAACAATATATTTCTTATTATTTATGACATGTTAATATTTAACTTAATCAACACCTTTTGTCCAAAGAAAATCTTTCCAGCTTATAAAGTTTTTCTACTATGACTGTAGCATCTCTGTCCAGTAAAGGAGCACTTTTTAATACAAAAGAACAAACAAAGAAAAAAAACCAATTGATAAACTTAATAAAAGAAATGCATTTTGGCATCGATGTAAGACATATTTAGCTGAAAAAGAAGGTATTACTGCCTTATTTTTATTTTATTTATTTATAATTTGCATGTCTATCTACATGCTTTCTATCTGAGTTGAATGATGATAATGATAGAAATATTAAAAAAATATTCAATAAAAAAACCCCAAAAAACAAACAAAAAAAAAAAACAAACAAAAAAAAAAAATGTGGGTATAAATCTCCTGAATATTTAATTTCTGTTATTTCCAAACTACAGATATGCTTTGGTCCATCTTTGTTCAAAAGTGTTCAGATACTGAACGATGGTTGTGGATTGTAATTTAAAGCACTTTTAAAGTTTTTAATTAAAAAGAAAAGAAGGAATAAAGAAAAGATTTTTGGCTTAAGTATTTTGTTGAGTGTAAGCAACAAAATCACAATTAATAAATGCTGATGATTGGTACAAACAAGCTGAAATTCACTACTTTGAGGCAATCTCCACTGTGAGGCAAAAAGAAGGCTAAGTTTGCATGCAAGAACACACAAAACAGCATCACTGGCTTTTATATGCACGGCCAATCAAGGAGTTCATGAAAGGAGGAAGCAGCAAGACCAGAACAGCTTCACAGATAACGGCAGGGAAAATAAGATTTACTAATCCACACACACACACACACACACACACACATATATATATATATATATATATATATTCATGTGAAATGGAAAAGGGAATTACCTTTTTAAGTGTATGAAATGGAAATTTTTTACCAAATAAATAAATTATGTTATTTATTTTTCCATTTAGAAACAGCATTTAACAATGAATTAGTTCTGTATGTAATTCCTCTTTAATATTTAAATTTAAAATGTTTAATTACAAAACACTTGCAAGTAGTTTTCTTTTTGTATTAATTAATTGTTAAATTTGAAATTATATTTATAAATCTATATTTTTATTTCAGAATTAATTACATGTTTTTTTTTTTCTTTCTTTTTTCAGACCAACTATAAGGAGAAATTGAACATTGTTTGCAGCAGCACATTCTAGTGAAGGCAAGGCAGTTTATTTTTATAGCACATTTCATGTACAGGACAATTCAAAGTGCTTTACATAAAACAAAGGCATTACAGATATCTAGAAATAGTAAAAGGCATCAACACATAATCACAATAAAATAATAAATTACATTAAAATAATTAAAAGCAAGATAAGTTAAAATAAATAAATAAATAAAGTTAACATGCAGATTTCATGCATAGGCGCATACGAAAAGAAATGTTTTTAACCTGGATTTAAAAATGTCTACGTCTGGTGAAAGTTTAATCTCCACTGGCTGTTTGTTCTCAGACAACATGGGTCGTGGTCATGGTTAAGCGCCTTGCACGGCAGCTTCCGCCATCAGTGTGTGAATGTGTGTGTGAATGTGATGTAGGATGTAAAGCGCTTTGCGTAAAAGCGCTGTATAAATACAGACCATTTACCATTTAGACCACAACAGAAATCCTCTTTGGCAAATATAATTTAAACACTTATGAGGTTTTTAAACAACATCAGTTATTGTGTAACTTCGCACATGTCCATGCATCATTTCCACACCTTTTCAGCCATGAATGGGTGTAGACATTTCTCAGATTAATATCTGCATATGAAAGCATAGCTTGCAGAACATCTAAATAAACTAAACAATGAAAGAACCAATAAAAAGAAGCACTTTACTTCATAAAATATACTAATATCCTTTTAAAGGGAGTCTATAGAAGCCAGAGACATTTAATGAAGATGCACAGCATGTTGTGCCTGACTCAGATTTAGACTGTATCATCTTTTAAATACAGTATTTGCTAGTAACACAAGAAACATAAAGCGGTACCAGTCGGTACATTTCACAGGCCTGATGATTTAATCTGTCAATCAGTCTCTTGAAAGCAAAGTTACACTTTGTTACCAAATAGAAAACATCAAATGAGTTAATGTGATTCTCAGCAGAGAACAAAGAAGCACTGAAGCAGACAATCTTATTTGAAGGTTGTTCAGTAAAGCAGTTGTTCCCTCCGACTTTAGCTGACTGACCAGCGTCCCCTCTAAACCCACATTCCCAGAGGCTTAACAATCAGGAAGAGATGCTTTGTTTCATGGGTGACACACACTAGCAGCTAGTGAGATGAGATTAGCAACAGTATTCATCAACATTCCTCAACACATTACTTTGAGGTCGTGTGTGCACTTAACACAAATCAGCAAATCAGCAAATGAGAAAAATCCTGTTTTGGAAACTATTTTGCTGCCATACTTGTGCCACCATTTTTACTATGGTGTCCGACAGTGCAGACATTGCTGCACCCGAGGATCAACTTGCAGATAAAACCATGTTTATGTCTGGAAGAATTTCATTTACATTTGTGCTTAGCATTTAAAGTCATTTCTATGCTTATTTTAACCACTAGATAGTCATTTTTACACTGTACCTTTAATGTTGAGCATTAAGACTTCCTTTTAAATTCCTTTGATCTAAACTTTTACCTTAACCCAGTTTCAGCGTTAATGTCACGTCAAATCATCAAACCATGACAATAAACAAGAGAAAGCAAGACTGAACAGTAAAGAAGTCAGACCCTAAAAATAATACCAAAAGCAAAAATCCACAATGAAGGAACTTCTTCAGGAGGGAGAGGAAATCCTCTCCACAGCTTTCTCTTCGACACAGTGGCTTCTGTAACCCATTTATTTCTCAGCAGGGAAGCACTGTGAGTCCTCATCAGCTACACAAAGACCCTCCAGAGGAGGTCAGATGTAAAACTGACGACCAAACTGTATAACTTCTTCTCAAACAAAGCCCAGTGACATGCAAATACAAACTGCAGTCTTTAAAGTGAACCTCCATTTCACTTCTGAGCAGGAGTTTAACGTGTTGTTGCAAAGCTGAGTCAATACTGGAAATGTGGGCAGTTTAGGTTTAAATCAGCGACTAACAGAAATGCCAAACATTTGTACTTACATCTTCTCAAATCTCAAAATTTTACTTGAATTAAACACAACAGAGTTGAGTTTTGTATTGTGAATCAATGGAGCCATCTATGAAACTACAATAAAGAGCAAGAAAACAAAAGCATATGAAGTAAAATAGAACATTTTGGTCACATTCGCCCTAAAGGGAATTCAAATGTTATTACACGTGTATGGAAGAGAGTAAAGATTTGTTTAAGCAGACCCTCAATACCTGTACATCAATCAACTTTAAAGTGCAGGTCCATCACCACCAGCACCTTCTGTCCTTAAGAAAACCCAAATCCACAAGGCCAGATAAAGGCAAGCATGTATGCGAGTCTGTAACACAGAGAATGAAAAACCTGCAACTAAAGAGCAGAGCTACAAAATATTTAGAATCTTAAGAGTACTGAAGCAGCATGGACATGTACTTAAAACACTCCTAAAACACTTTTAATACATCTTGCAGGTTTTGTCTGTTTTTTTTTTATCTCAAGACAATGATCCAATTACACTAAACAACTTATAATCCAAACATGTGATTGCTGACCTGCAAATTGAACTTTATAGTTCTTTCTTCTTGAAGAAACACAGATTTTAGTTTTTCCAACGCAGTCTCATAGGAAAATGTAAACAAGTCAAGAGAAAAACTTTTACACATACACAATTTCTGATGCTTTGTTGCGCTCCTGAACACAAATATTGCTGTCACAGCTTAAAATACAACTCTTTAAATGTAAGAATCACTGCACTAAAATATCCATCAAACCATCAAGATAAGAATGAAAGCAAAGTTAAACTGCATGAACGTCTTTTCTTGTGCAGTCAACTGTATACAGACTGCAGCTGCTAAGAGACTAAAATCCAGCCCACTCACAAAATCCTGACTGATGCTGATTTTACCTTATCCCTGATGTGTCCCAGCAAATAACAACAAATTACAGGTTAACAATGCCAAATGTATACATGGAGTGTGAAAATTTATACTAATTTAACTGCTGGTCTGACATGCCAGATGGTTTGTTGCACAGAACCATCTGGGAAGCCCACCAAAAAGTTAGAAAAAGGTCAGACACTTCCAAAATGATCCAATTGTCTGCCCCATTTTTGTGAAAATGTAACATGTCTAGGCTATGTGTTATCAGAAATAATAACTGTGTTGTAGCAGCTTTCATAATATGGTTTTATTCTACATTCAGTAAGAAACCACATTTTATCACAGAGCACGTATCTCGCTCCTGCGTAAATGGGAAACCATAGCAACTAGTGTGGGTTTACACAGTGATCTCACTGGTCTCTGTTAACAGATGTGATCTGATGCTCCCACAGCTGTTCACTCAAAGAACCGCTGCAGCTGTTTTAACTGCTTCAGTTTACACATTATAGTCGGATTGTTCTGATTTGTGACTGGCTGGACATACATCACAGAAGAAGAATCCATGACTATTTAGCGTGACATCAAGTAAATACATTAAGCTCCCAAATTCACCTGTCTGAAGATGCTTTATAATTCCTCCTTTAACTAGTCATGCCTCAGTGTGAATTTTGACTGGAATGTCTTGACTTATGATTCACTGATGCGTTTACTCTATCAGGTTACATGTGCACAGATGGCATCCATGTCCAGTCAAATGGCCTTTTTCTCTGGTTGCACTGAGAGGATGTTAAATCTACATCATTAGCTGAACGTATTATTCATCGAAGAAGTATCCAGATGTCTCTTTATCCATATTAGGTTCAGTCTTGGGGTAAAATGTGGATCCCTTTCCACTCTAATGTAAGAGAAGGGAGACATAGTAACACCATGAACACTCTGAGAAACTCGCGCTATTAATGAAACTGTTGAATCAGAAGAATTTCTGAATTACAGAAAACAGAACATTGTTACTATAAAAGTGGAGAAGATTCAGCTTCAAAACAAAGAAGCAGAGTTCAATCTATTTCACACCAAGCAAAGTGTTTATGAAGAAGCCTGTGAAAGCATGCGTTCCTCTCTTCACATCTGATTTACAATAACCAATGTAAGAAGTGATAGTAAGTAGGTAAGAGGTGATAGTAAGTAGTTGTGCAGCTGCCAGGGACATCAAACATGTCTGTATGTGAACAGATGCAGAGTGTGAGACATCGCTGGCGTTGTGGTTTCATGGGCTCAGAGTAGCTGTTCATTACCTTGGTGTGTGCGCTCTGTTGACCTTCCACTCGACTTGTCTGAGTCATTATCTCAGGGTCACATGAAGATCTAGAGCTAAGATAGTGACTAAAAAAAAGGAAGCTTTACACCACTCAGCACTGTGTCCTTAACCAAGCGACTAGTGCCTACAAAATATGAGGAAACTATCGCTATGGCAGAAAATAATAACTGACCATTATAACATAATATTTCATTGTTTAAATTATTGTTATTCAGGGTTGTTTAAAAAAAAAACAAAAATTAGGAAACTGATTGAACTAAATTTCCCAAAAGCAAGAAACATCTTTGGAAATATTATTGTTTAACAAAGTTTCAGAAAGAATTTAAAAAGGTTTAGTTTGTTGGAATCTTTAGGCATTTACAAACCAAGCTTTACCTCATTAACGTTTGACTTTGTAGAGTTCAAGGTAAGCTGAGGTTGGAAGAGTTTCATTTTATCTTGTTCAAAGTGGTTAAATTTTTTGTCAAAACAAGAAGTCTTCATGAAAAGATGTGGGGGGTGTCAGCACTTTCAACCATTGGTTTGGTTCTTTCTGTCAGTAACACAAATCTTAACACTAAAAAAAACTTTCTTACTTCTTGGTTGGATAAACAGAAAAACAATCATGGTTTAGGATAAAATACACTCTTAACACACCATTTACTTTCAATTTACTGGTTGCTGAACACACAGCATGTCACAACAGAACTTAATCATTTCCAGGCTGACATGTGGCTTTAAGAAAACTTGGTTTGTGTTACAAATCGACTATGTAGCTGCCATTTTTACAGTTCACATTTGCTCTGAAGACCACTAGAGTTCAAACATTATTTCTGAGTAGTCTATTTTCCGGCATGCACATTAACAAATAGGTCACATGCACACATTTTGGGAGGAGGGTCTTCCTATTCTGCAAAAATAGGTTCAATTCACACAACAGCACTCCAAATAAAAGCTAAATAAACCCCATTAATATATATATATATTCAGTTCATTATCAGGTGGAGCAAGTCTCTAATAAAACATGCGATGATGTTGTTTTTCTTTTAAAAACAAAACTTTTTGGCATGTTAGCAGAGGTTTGTGTAATTTCTCTTTCTAAAACTGGTGCAGCTTTCTTACAGAGCAGCATGTAAAGAAGCAAATATGCTCTCACCTCTTAGATTTACTGGCTGAAAAACAAACTATCAAGCCAGTGTCACATTTCAACCCTCTTATTTGCCCAACAAATATGGCATCAGTTCCATGACTTTCGCTCTCTTTACAAGTCGTGCAAACGTGTAAGTTCCTCTTTTGATTTTCAGTTTGCAGAGTTCTGCAGTTCTTCTGGAATATAACAATGACTATGAAAGAAAGTTTTATTTTTTGCATTACCAGAACATTCACTACACCAAGACTTACTTTTTTTGGAGGGGGGTGGTAAAAAGAAGAGCTATCAGATAAAATTCCACAAGATAAATCTAACTTATCTGATCTTATCATAAGGTACCTCATCCCTGTTCCTAAACATGCTGCTGCAGGATCTCATTCCTGCCAACACAGTACATCTTTCTGCCTGATCGAAGGCTTTGATATGTCACTCCCCATCCCCAGCAAAGGCCTCATAATTTTTTGTGGTAGCAGTAGGTCTCAGGCTGACGCAGTTGATTTATCTTTTTCATTGTAGTTTAAAAACATCTGCCTGGAAATTGTGACAGCAAAGCAAAGTATGCATTTTGTATTGTTTGATCTACAGAATAGTCAGTAGCTTCCTGTAATTCTGTGGAGCTCAGAGAATCATTTTCTTTGTCTGTCACACTTTCCTCTCAGTTAGACCTCATAGCTACATTTGCATGACACTTGCAGCCATTGTTTCTGCTTTTCTTGTCCTTTGCCTACTTTCCATTTCACTTTCTGAGACATCACTGAGGAACAATTGACGTCTATTGAAAATAAGAACAAAAACGTCTTAAAAGAAGGACTCTGTGTTTTAGGAGATAGTTGTGGTAAACTGTGTCAATCGGCAGCCGAACACATAGATGGAAGTTAATTCAATGATCCCTCAAAGCCAAAGTCCAGAAATTGACAGGAGTTTTTCTGTGATAAACCAGTTTTCACCTCAGACAGAAAAAAAGAAGGGTCAGGTTCAGAAGTTCAGATAATCTTTTGCAGACATCTCAGGATGAAAAGACAGTAAGTGATTCATTTCCGCCTGTCACTGTTAATCTGAAAATGAGTAAAAATGCGATGTAAAGTCATATAATATATAAAATCCCTATGGCTTAGCAGCGCCTCCCACCACAGGTGCCCTCGTGCCAGAAATGCGCTTCTAAAATTAAAACAGAGCAGTAGAGGCGTGAATCTAGAGCCGTCACTTACATTACTTTATCCGGATTGATTTGTCGGTGCAACGCAAGAGAAAACCCAAACAGACTCCCCGGGTCCCCGTCTTTCCTAATCACATGGTTCGTGTCAAGGTTGAAGGAGAGCACAACAGCTGGCTCCAGGACATGAAGAAGCAGTAAAAGTGCAGCAGAGGGTCCTCCCTGCAGCAGCATCGCAGCGCCGTCAGACCCGAAGTGAAGAGCTGCTCTTCTTCCTCCAGTCTCTTTAGAAATGAAGACTGTAGCTTGAAACACTGGGGGTGCCCCCCCTCCCTTCCTCCGGCCAGCATGGACGAATCGCAGCCAAGGTACACCCTGATGAAAACACTCTTCATCTGAAATACCTCCAGCGAAGTGTGAATGAATGAATTAAAATACAGTTTTGTGTAGGCTTGTTGAACTGGTATCAGTGACCAGGGAATAAATCACAAGTACAAGTTTAAACGTTATTAAGAAGTCATAATTTGGTAGGAAACTAGATAATGGTGAGTTACTAGAGAACAGACGGGACGTTTTTACATTAATGAATTATTTAGTAATGACTGCTTCATGAATGCATAGAAATGGACAATGCTGCCGTTTTCTTCGTGAACGGTTCAGAGAAACTGTGATTCAACTTCAGTGATTCATTCATTACTAATTACAGTTAGACCACAGCTACTGCTGCTGTTGTGCACCAATATCTAAGCTGATGATAATCATACATATTAATACACCATTTTACCTTTATTTGAATAGTTCTGTTTCTAAAATGAAAGCTGACTGAGCTTGTTGGAATGTAAATTGTGTAAATACAGATGGAGATAGGAATAAATAAGTTTAGACTAAAAAAAACTGCTTGTTTTCTTGAGCTTGTTGTTGTTTTGTTTTGTTTTCTGACATGTTCTAAATAAATTTAAATCTAAAGTTGTTCATCTTATTGACTGGTATGATTGATTTATTGGAATTCATAAGAAAGTAATTACTTTGCGTCACTGAGAAGGATCTTATCTGGTAAAGTTCTCTATTTGGACATACTTGACGTCTTTAGTATAGATGAAGTTCAGCCGGAGCAACACAACAGCAGTAATTTGTGATGTTTGCTTTCTACATATTTTCATTGTCACACATGCTTGGAAATAACATTATGCACTCTATGATGAAAATAAATGAATAACTTCTATTTCTTCATCTTTTATTTAGAATTTTCTCTCATCATTAGAAATTTAACATTCACGTGCTTCTAGTCTGACCATTCTCTGATGTTCATTTGATATTTCCTATTTCTTCACCGTTAAATTCTTTGCTTATTCTGCAATTTAACAGAAAATAGATTAAAACAGGTTTCAATGTTATGTTTTCTATAAGCTAACTCACAAAATGGTTATTACCTAATTATAAAAAATAACTCGAATTTGTGTCCATATGTGTTACTATTGCTGTAAGAAATAAGCAATAAACTGTCCCAACTTTACTCATTCTTTTCATTAATAATCAATGTATTATCAAATCATCCTTTTCACTTCATTGTTTCATGATTTATTACTTAATCATTAAAACCTTAAATGAACTGGATTAGAAGTTTTTACATTTTTCCTGTTTTTGCTAAGCTAAAATACAACAAGTTATTCCGTATAAACTATTATTTGTCACACAGCTGCTACTTACAGGTTCTAGGGCTAGACAGACAGTAGACTAATTGAGCCACCAGGAGAAAATAAATGAAGGTTGCTTTGCTATTTTAGTTAGGTGGACCATAAACTGCAAGTGTTTTGTCAGCTGGACAAATAAACCTCCCAATTTCAGCCAGACAAGGAGACGAGTGGCTGAAGGCCATAAAGGGTTATTCTATCTCATAATTAAAGGATTCATTGTAAGAAGCCTGGATTGTTTGAAACAAATAAAAAAAAAACAAACAACTTAATTACCCTATTTGGTGAAAGGTAATATATTCTGGTATGGGATTTATCATTCTAAGAAAAATAATAAAATATTTATGTGTGTCATCATTAAGAGCACCTGCTGGTGCTCATATATAAATAATCACCATAGTGGAGGTGGCTTTGTTGTTATAAAACACAGTCAGCTCAAGACCAAAATCTGGCAAATCATGTCAGAAGCCATTTCAACGTTTAATATTAAGATCCTCCGGGTTGAAGAAAGTCTCTTACAAACACATGAAAGTCTCTGAAAAACTGGCATGTTAAAAGTTTGAAGTTTCCACCCACAAGCTGCAGTGGTATGGGCCATTATGTGTCATCATCCACAAGCTGCCAGGAAAATGAAGTAGTTTCACTGGATGTTGGTGTGAAGTTCAGACCAGTTTGGGCCACGATCACACAGCAGAACGCAACACAATGTGGGCATTGTTGAAGGTAGAAAGACCAGTCAATGTGTGTCGCTACATGTATGTGTGTGTGTTGGCAGATGGGGGCTGCGGTGTGTGTGGGTGGAGGGGTGCAGCAGGGTGTTCGTCACATTCCTAATTGCCACAAAATACTTGGGGTGGTTCTGGTGTAAAATATGTGAAAGGCATGTTGCTGTGCTGGTTTGCTGACAGATGCATCAGATTGTTATAGATCTCAAGCCAAAGATTCCTCTAGATTTCTCTACACACCCTCCTACAGTCATCAGCTGTCTTTATTCATCTGACTGAGTCCGTTTACATGCACACAAGAAAGCTGATCATCTGATTTCTGGGCAGTTTTCACGTTTGTCCGAGTGATGTTGACAATAACCTGGAATTCTGTCCAAGTTGTAAGACGTGGTTTTGTATTTTAGCTGAGTCATATTTAAGGGTCTGAATAAAACTGCTTCAGATGGAGGACTTGTTGAAAGTAAAGTGAAATGAAATGAAATGAAATGAAATGAAATGAAATGAAATGAAATGAATGAATGAATGAATGAAATGAAAAATACTTTATTAATCCAAAAGGGAAATTCAATAATAAATTCAAAATAAATTCAAAAGTGTAGGCATGGGTCATGTTTGGACCAATAATTTGCTGGTACATGAGTTAAAATCTGGTGTGGTAGCATTTTGAATTGCACAGATTTTCTGTTTGATGGGTTTTATTGTACTTAATAAAGAAACTAAAGCTTGCCTAATTCTCTTCTTTGTGTGTTATATTTGTGATCTAAAGGCACGTAACCATCTTAACCTGAATTCACCCTTCCTGAACAAAACAGCACTTTAAGGTCTGTGGTTTCTTTGGATGGTTGTGCAACACGAGCTGAGAGAGGACGGTTGGGGGAGAAAAAGAAACCAGAGACTTGATGCAGGTCAAGCAGGTGACAAGGCCTTTTTTCATAGATTAGCTGACAATATGAGCATTCACTTCACAAGGGTTTGTGTGGTCCACAGTGTAAAATCATGAAAGGTATATTAAGTTGCTAATGTTCCTCATACATATTTCACTGTTTTTGAATAAGTTAACTCTGTTGAGATATGTTTTACTGCCTCTGGCCAGTGTTTAACCTGCTAAGTTAAACTGGCAGATGCTTTCAGCCCAAACACTGATGAAATCGATTTATTCACTCTGTTGACATCATCTCTGATGCTTCCCTTCAAACAAAATATAACAGATGACTCAAGCAAAATTGTTCTGTATTATTAGATGGAAACTTGGCTCAGCTATTTGACCCCACTGAACAATGAAATTTGTAGGTTAAAATTTTTAGTTTGTTACAATTTCCACCATCGTTAGTATAAATATTGTTTCATTGCTTTACAAAACAGTATCATTGCAGGTGTTTTAAGCTGTTAAAGTCTAGAGTTATCATTGAATTTACTTAGACACAAGTATACTGTTACAAAAAGACTCCACTGATTTGCTGTCTAAATGTTAAAAATCTTCTCTTCTACCTTCTTCTGAAATTTAAACCCTGACAAGACAGAAGGACTGGCTCCTTAAATTTCACAGTCCTGAAGTCATATCAGAGTGATGGAGGAAACTAAACCCAAAAGTTAGAAAGGGTCAAACAGGCATGTCCAAATTGCACAGCTGGTGCAGACAATTTGTGTCAAGGCATAACACAACTGCAAAGTCTTTAATACACACAGAATAATGTTGGCAATTTAAACAGTGGAATTGTGCACTAGTTACATTCAGATCCAGTATTGTTAGAAGCACGTTTAGACATAAAATGGAATATTTTTGGACAGATACTCACACTAGTATTTGTGTTAATAGAATGGGATTTTATATAGTTTTCTCACCTTTGTGTTGAAACTATTGGTGTGTAGGAACAGTGTGTATCATATTTGATACATACAGTTTCTAAAGAACCTTTGCATCACTTTATGGTAAAAACTCAAAACCCTGTTGTACACAATCTGACGTTTGTCTTCTGCCCCCTAGTGGATACAATAGTAACAGTAGAAGCAGTCAGAAAGCGCAGACCTCTATGACCTCTTTTTTTTTTTTTTTTTTTTTTTTTTTTGCCAATGATTGTGGCCGTAAAATTTGAGTTAGAAGGGCTAATGGCAAAATTATCCCCATAGTGAAAAATCTTTAAAAAAATGTCCCTTATAATTCAAAAGCCATCCATAAAATTTTGAGTTATGTTGACAGAAAGACAAATCAACACAGCCGAATACATGACATACAAGACATGCCATAACAGTAATGCACTGCAATAAATGGATATTTCTCCCAATTTTTTCTTGGTTCTGGCTCTAAGGGGTTAAGTTTCAAACTTAAGTCTACGTAAGAGCGACATGAGGAGGAAAGCAAACCCAAGAGAGAGGCAAGAAAACTCAAACTTTACAGCTGTCAGAGGTAATTTTTTGTTTAGATTAGAACCGCTTTCAGAAGGCTAAATATGCATTCCCAGTCCCAAAACATTTATGCATTGCTGGATGACTGTTGCCAAATTCAATGTTACACAAAAATATTCAACGACAAGATGCAAAAGCGATAAAATAT
>JBAFSZ010000006.1:25308034-25324989 GCA_036919955.1 Melanotaenia pygmaea | reverse complement strand
AGTCAGACTGGTCCCAGTAAGACTGTTCCCAGTAAGACTGTTCCCAGTCAGACTGGTCCCAGTAAGACTGTTCCCAGCAAGACTGGTCCCAGCAAGACTGGTCCCAGTCAGACTGGTCCCAGTAAGACTGTTCCCAGTAAGACTGGTCCCAGTAAGACTGGTCCCAGTAAGACTGTTCCCAGTAAGACTGGTCCCAGTCAGACTGTTCCCAGTCACTGTTCCCAGTAAGACTGTTCCCAGTCAGACTGGTCCCAGTAAGACTGTTCCCAGTCACTGTTCCCAGTCAGACTGTTCCCAGTCACTGTTCCCAGTAAGACTGTTCCCAGTCAGACTGTTCCCAGTAAGACTGTTCCCAGTCAGACTGGTCCCAGTAAGACTGTTCCCAGTCACTGTTCCCAGTAAGACTGTTCCCAGTCAGCACCTCCTCCTCTCTAGTTCGCCTCAACACTTGTGTGTTCTGGTAGATTCTCTGATGTTTGATGAAGTTTGTTGTCTTCACATCAAACTGCATCGTTGGTGTTTGTGGAGCTGAAATATCTCATCGCTGCGTGTCGGACTGATCTTTGATTACTGCATGAACCGCTGCTGCGATGCTGCGTCTTTTTCAAACATGCCATGGCAAGCACGGGAAGTAGTTCCTACTTATTAGTTCACTTACTTAGTTTAGTTAAATAAACGCTGGTATAGGATGAATAGATATTTCACTTTTGATCCACATATCACTACTATTTATTCTTCTTAGATAGGTCATATCGTAGGCCCGTTCCCTCCTATTTATTTATTCCTTTCACCGGAACACCGGTCCAAGATTAACACAGCCCACTGGGAAATCTTCCCGAACGCCTGATTAGCCGACATTGCTCTTGATGTGTGTTTCAGCTTAAGAAATCTGAGAATTAGCATGAGAGCGTGAGAATTCACTCAAATGTGTGAGTCTCACGGCCGTGTGTGAGAGCTGGCAGCCCTGAGGATGGATGCTTCACATGTTTTCACATGTTCCGATCTAGGACCACATATGAAAGTGGCCTGGGTTGTAAAACAAATAAAAATAAAAATAAGACAACGGATTTGAGCTGTTCAGATTGTCATTAAAAAATCTGGTATGGGTCCCATGTGGGAAAAAAATGGAATTGAGCCGCAGTGTGAACTTTGAGATGGTGACTAAAGTTTTTCTTTTCTGAGTCAACATGGTCTGATGTCGCCCAACTGAGCCCTGGCCCACATTAAAAAGCAGTTCATTATCTGCATGTACAAGAAACACAAATGTACCTAAAATAAACCATAGATATTCTATATATACTCTCATGGGTCATTAGGGAAAGTGATGAAGACAGCAAGACAGTAAACATGGGCCAAAATGATTCTGAGTTAAGTACTTTAAATATTCTTGTAATTTTCTATAAGGAAAGAAAATAATTCAACACTGGGTTTTGTTTATTTCTAATTATCTTTGTTGCAGCCTTCTTTTATTTCATCAGCTAATAGAAACAAGCTCAAATATGTTTTTTATTTTTTGTTCATCAGATAATTTGAAATGTGCTCCTACTTTTTATTGCATAGTTATTTAATATTACAAAATTTCAACTGCTAGCCAAGGGTATGTTACCGTTCTTCCATCTTACACGGAAACACGTGCTTTAGCTTTTCTTATTAACGGCCAATTAAAAACTGAGTATGAAATGTCTAACTTAATAAAGAAATCCCCAAAACACAACTGAATCAATAAAGAAATACCAAAGAACCAAGAGAACTGTGTACAACCATGTATGTACAAGCTAACAGGAGGAAGACCACAACACTGATCAACGGGTAAGTTTTACAAGGACTTGTACCAAAGTGCGAACATGTTGTAAGCAGCTGGGTGTGTGTTACCTGTGCAATGCGATGGTGCTGCAGGTTGATGACTCTGGAAACGGCCATCTGCATGCTGCCAAACACCGCCACCACCTCCAGCTTCTTATCATCAAATGACGGAGCGCCAAAGTTCTGAAAAGCAGACGAAACAAGAGAAATCATTTCTTTCAAACTTGGCCCTTCTGTTTGGTCAGTCTGGGACCTTCTTAAAAGGCTGGCTTCATAACACCCACATTATCTTCCTTGGTGCCTCCCCAGAAGTTGATTCCACCTGCGTAGCTGGGGATGTTGAGAACAGCCAGACCCTGTAGACTGGGCAGAGAAATGTGAACTCCATCACACTGTGGAAACAGAGGAGGAGATCAGTAGACTGTAGTTTGTTACTCAGAATAGAAATAACTTTGTTAACAGAAATCTCTCCTTGTGTGCCTGACCTCCAGCTGAACTCGCTGCTCCAGGTTCTTGTAAGTCTTCTGGAGCAGTTCTTTGGTCCCCAGGACTCCATACCACATCATGTTCTTTGTGCGACTACTGAAGACGGAGACGGGAGACGACTAATCAGATCTGGTGTTACTCTGACCTGGATTCTTTAGGTTCTAACTTTACTGATCCAGGAATGAAATCAGTGAGTGGCAGAACTTTTATTTCTTAATGTTGGATTTTTAGTCTAACGATCTTATGTTACCCCTTCTTGTAAATAAAAACAAAGAAAAAAGGCCAATGAGAAAACACGATGCCACTTCAATGAAAAGTGATAAATGAGCGACATCATTTAGCTGAAGCACTTCTCTGTGGACCCACATATCGTTTCTGTACCTGCATTTCTTCGGGTGCTCGTCTCTCTTGTTGTTGAATTCGAGGGAGATTTTGGCGTCCAGACCGATGCCAAAGTAGTTGTTCATCACACACTTCTCTGAGCATTGTCTACGGATACATGCAGACTGTTAATTAATGCATGATGACATGCACACACAGACAAGATGGAGTCAGCACACACACACACTGACTTACACAGTGTCTTCGCTGAAGATGACATTGTTGAGGTTCTCTGGTTTCTCCAGGACGATGGGGGCCGTGGGACTCAAACCTCCTAGATAAAACCGAGGAGGGAAGAGGTTCTTTTTATGTTTTCTTAACATTTTAGATCGATGGATTGAGATTTCTTCAAACCACCTCTGACAGGATCCGCTTGGCTGAGTCATACAAATGTGGACAGCTTTTTTGGACTCTGTCTCTTCACTAAAATCCTCCTGGGCTCAAACTAGAAGAACACTTACGTGGCTCAGCATCCTTCAGCTCCTCACTGTTCTCTCTTTTGATGGAGGATGAGGATGGCATCCTCTGGACTTGTGTGTGTCGGTTCTGCTCGTCCACCACTGAAATGACGATGCGTGGTTAGTGAACTGCACACAGCACACTTATATCGGGAAGGTTTAAAAAGATCACAGCAATAGATAAAGGAGAAGAAGAAAAAGGCCTGCTGGCCGCTGTGTCACCTTTCTCAGCCTGCTCGATGATCTGTCTCAGGGCTTTCTTCAGGCTGTTGGCTCTGAGCATCAGCTGCTCCTTGGACCGATATGTTTTACTTTCCGAACCAGACTCACCGCCACTTTCTCCTGGACTTGAGCTGCTGCTTTCCTGGCTGGGAACTGAACCTGCTGGTACCACCTGGATGAAAATAAATGAGTTGTAAAACCTGTCAAGTATATTCCTGTTAAGTGACTTTCAGACACAACTTGCCTTCCCCTTAAGATCCGTTACATTTTACAAGTGGTGGGAGGACTTCAGTGTCACCACAGCAGCAGTTTAACCAGCGTGTCTTTGCACAAATTCATTTTTACTATTCCGGCTTAAGTGCAGCATCACTTGTCTGCTTGTGTGTGATGCTGAGAAGCAGCACTTAGTTTCTTTTACAGGCAGAGCTGCTGCAGGGTGAGTGGCTAAAATTCAGAGCATTTCCAGTTTTATTGAGCTTAAAAGCATAACGACATTTTGAAAGCTCTGCTGTTTCTTTGACAAGACCTACATCAGTCTGTAAATAAGAAAATCCAAAGGGAAAGGAAACACACACAGATAACTGGTGTTGTGTTGTTAAGCTCCCTATGAGGAAACCAGAGATGTGTAACATCGCCACATCCATTACAGCTTAAATATCCTTCGTGAACATTTTATTTAGCCACATAATGCTCCAAAGACATGCAAATATGATGAGCATCCCTATACTGTTCAGTCAGTACATTATGACTGCTGACAGGTAAAGTAAGAAACATTATCTTATGGAAAAGGTGGTGGAATATATTACACAACAACCGAACATTTTGGACCTGAAGATAGTGTTTTGGAAGCAGACTTAAACAGATGATTGTAAAGACTTGAGTGGGTCTGGTAATAGCTAGATGGCATCCTCGTCATTCCCAGTCTCCAGATGTGTGGATGTAAGGAGGAAAACGCCGTAAACTGTTGACAAAGTTCATGGATATTCAAGACTCACTCATGCACATCAGGACTAACTGCTGAAAAAGCTAATCCAGGTTCTTAATGTATGAACACGGTGAGTTTATATGTTGTTGATTTTGATGCTATAAATCCCAACATTTTATTCGAGGTTTGAACAGGTTATTGGTAAATCCAGACCTCCAGACCCAAGCCCACCCCTGTACCACTAAGCTACCACTACCACACATCCATGAAACCAGTCCTAAAAACAAAGGCCTGGATTAATTCATTTTATCCAGAAATGGTTAAAAAAACATCTCTAGGGTATGTTGAACAAACAAAGCTGATCAATCACTGCCCCACTTTGTTACCACTGTCAAAGCGTTCTTTCAGAGGTCTACCTGAAGGAGCCAGGGCTGTTTTGGGGACAATATTTAAAAATAAGTAAGTGGTTCTAGTTTTATGGCTGGATGGTGCATATTGTACTAGCCTGGTACCAAACTACTAAAAGAGGGCTAAAAAGCAGCAAAACAGGCTACATTAGAGGGTCAGTGGTAATAGAAAATCAGGACACATTCATGAATACTGAATTAAATCTTGATTTTTACAAGAAGGTAGTTATTTTTTTATCTTCTGAATATTTTTCTGAACCTGGAAATACTAAACGCTGATCCCACAGGTTACTGCAGTGGCCTCTCATATAGATCCTGAACCACAGGTTGGGAATCTGCATCATAAAAATCAAACTCTAAATCCACCTGATGATAAACACACACACTATGACCCCATTTCACGTGTTCGACGTTGATTTTGGTGCCACATTTGATATGTTTTGTGAGATCTTGGAGCTGTTTTGGTGTTAAGCTTTTAGGACCGAGCTGGAAGAGAAGAAGTGTGTGATGACCAATATTACCTGCGCTTCTGCTTCCTCACTCAAGGCCTTGACCAGGGAATCAAGTTTCTCATTCAGCAGTGCACACTGGGAGAAGACATAGAAATGGAGAGAAAGGAAGGAATTAAGGTATTTTTATTGTTTATATTGCTCCCCTGCTCACTTCATAATCACATAAAGAGAGTGTATATTTGGAGATAAGAGCAGACATCAATACTGCACACAGCTTATCAAATGCTCATTGTGTGCAGCTGCAGTAAAACCTAATACCAACCTGAAATCAATACGTGCTCTTATACAGCACTGAGACGGATATTTGGAGGTAATAGGCTGGTTTCCTACCAGGCACCAACAGAGCGTCACATTATTTGGAAACGGACGGACAAGCGGGATGAAACTCAAAGTGCTCTGAAAGGAGGGTTTTGTGGAGGCTTCTGCCAACAGAGAAGATTTTTGTTTTCTAAAGTGGTTGTACTAAAGCCTGACAGCCACTAAATGCTGAGTTCGACCATGTTTGTTTCATGATTGGTGACTTTTCATCTTTAAAACAAGCCTCAAATGTTTAGATGTTTGTGCTGCTAACAGGATTTTGGTTTGGTTTGGTTAAAGAAAAAGTTGTAAATGTGAAGGTTAAATGTATTTCATGTCTTAGAAAAGAAAAGCTGAGAGAGCAGAGCTAAACCGGGCTTATGTTTGAACGTCTTCCCGTCCACTTTGTGCTAAGTTTTGTTGTGCTGTTAACTGAAACTTTCTTCTCTATAAGGCACAACAAACATGGTACTAGAAAGATGAAGGTTAACATACGCTGAGTGGAAAAGACTACTTGGTGTGTTCGGTTCTTGGAGTAAAGATAGCAGACCTCATGTTTCTAATATTGCTAAAAGCTAAAGGGACAGAAACTACTTTATTATTCTGACGTGGGTTGAGAATAAATGAATGGTTCAGACATTTGGGGTGATCTGATCCACTGATCTGCATCAGCAGAAAATATGTGTAAAACAGGGCAATTTATAGAGATTTTTAAATATATTGAGACGTTATCACACACGGTATAGAACGAGGGAATATTGTTTTTATTCAGATAACTTGTTTTAAGTTAAAAGTCTTTTTGCATTTTAAGTTTGGTTGTTTAAAATTTTCATTCCTTTTGTTTTAAGAGTATTTAATTTAATAAACAACTGTGTTAATAAAATATGTTTTACACTCAAGGCTGTAAATTAAAAATGTCTCTTTGGTTACTTGACAAATTATACTGAGATATATTTTATATGGTGATTCATGTAATGAATATAGAGATATGAAGCTTGGTTGGTAGTGTAAAAGCTGCTGTAAATCCTCACAGAATCACCATGTTCGGCTCTAAAGGAGGTTCGGCTCACACTGGGACTGGATTTCAGTCTTAGCAGCACCTTTTCTGTCAGCCTGAGCTGCTACGAGAAAAGGTTTTAATCTGTGAAGGTTTGCTGGGGCTAACATCTGTATGTGAAGGTCTTAAAACATAATCCAAGGTTAATAATTAGGAGAAAATTTTTAAATCCAGCCACACTGTATTTCAAACCACTCGTTCCCATTTTCATTTATGCAAATGTTTTTGAATAAAAGCAAAATGCCCCTGGCCCTGGAACTTTATTTTTTCATTCTGTATGATTTATAGTGATTCGTGTAAGATGTGAACCTCAGGAAGGGTAGCTGCTACATTAGCTTCAGCTAAAGGGGGTCTAAAAATAAAGCAATAAGGGAATAATGAGGTGAACTTCACCATTAGGAAAAGGTTGGAAATTGCCTTGAGAACCAAGCTACTATTCAGTCTGAGTGAAGTGTACTGAAAATAATGAGCTATGGTTAATGGACAAATAAGGGCTGAAAATTCTCTGTCCCATGGCTGTGTTTGCCTTGGTCCCCAAAATACCTAAATCCGGTCCTGTATGGATAACACCGGAGATCTAATAGGTAAAAAAGTAGTAATACCCGGTAAAACTACAAAGGTTCATCAGGTTCAGGTTCTTTGATTTGACCTTTCAAGCCTGTTACAAAATGTACCCGCTCATATAACCAAGTTCAGCCTCAGTGTTTCATTCAAACTCTTACAAAGAGTCAAATTATTTAGTAGTCAGAGAGCCTGGCCGGAGGCACCGAGCACGCCAGTAAAGGAGGGAGTGGTAGCACGGAGCCTTTAACCATAATATCCATTATATATGTACACACACCTACACTTGCCCACTAGTTAGTGTTATACAAGTGCTTACATAACACACACACACACACGAAAGCCATTTACCTTCTTTGCCATGGCATCTGCCTCCTCCTTGTTCTCTGTGGCTCTCTCGTACGCCTTCCCCACCTCCACCACAAAATCGTTCACCGTCCCACACAGAAACCTGCCGGGAGAAGGTGAGGCAGGACGGGGGGGAGGGGGGGAGATGGCTAACGTGATTAACACCAAGAAGCAAACAGATTATGTGGTTAACATGATGAAGACTTGGTGATTCACTGCTCTAGAGATTACACACACACGAACACGCATGCTGGTGTTTTACTGCCGCCCCCCTGCCTGTCAGCTACGCCGCCTCCACACGCTTACGTTTACTCTCAGCTGCTGTATGACTCAGCATGAGCTTGCTCTAAGCTCACATAGCACTTATGTGTTTAGCAAATATTAGATACTGTAAAATGAGTCGTGTGTCTTCTGCTGAAGTACACAGATTAGATTTTTCTGAAAGTCTTTCGCTGGCAAGTTTGATCTCTAATTAAAGTTACAGAGTAAAAAAACAGATTTGTTCTGTTAGCTGGGCTCTGATTCATGGCTTTCATCTTTATTATCAGTGTGACCTTGTTGTGCCACTCGAAGCTCGTTGTTGATATTTGAGGAAAGCCATTACCCTTGTACAAGCTAAGCTACAGTCATCTTCTTAATCCTGATGATTCCTGTTAAAATGTTAATGTGCGTGTGGAAATCTAAAAACAAAAACACAAAACTACACGTTTTCTTATCCAACAACATCACGAGTGTGCTGTGGAAGAGCACTTTGCTGAAGTCCCGGAGGTGTTTCTGACGTTAACCAGCAATCAGCTCTGGTTTAAAGCGAACGCAGAGCGGTGGAAAAATGCTCTGTAATGGCCGCTGCGCTTCTCCAGAGGACGACTGCTACGTACTAATGCACTGAGGATGACCCCCAACACTGATTCATCAGTCTCTTTCACTCACAAGCAGCAGCACACACTCACACACTTAAGTGTGTGTCCTCAGGATGAGCCCCGAGCAGAAAATCGATAGCTGCTGACCAGACAATACTCTTAACATCACTCTGCTCTCCCTCAACCTTTGTTTTCACCCGCCCTGCATTCACATCTTCCTCTCACTTTCTACCTTTCCTCTCTGGTTTTCCCGTTTGTGAAGGAATTTGCAGCACGTACTTAGCAGAGGAGATGACGTCACTGTGGTTGTCTGAGTCCAGGATCTTGGCGAGGTGAGAGGCCACGGAGTCAGCATACTGAGTTATGTGGATCTGGGACATGAAAGAGAAAAACTTCAGAAATAGTTTTCGTTCTTTTTCATTACAGATGCTAGAAAAAATAAAAAATAAAATAACATGACCTGTACAGATGAAAAAACTGATTTCATTCATATTTGGAGAGGATATGATATGTTTCTGTACCATCTCCTTCATATTAGGCAGTTTAGAGACAGAGTTCAGCTCCTGAAACAAAGAGCTGCCCTTTGTCAATATCCGCACCACTCCCCGTGGTTTAGGCCTGATTGCTTTGGCTTTCCACCTGCCAGGCTCAGTTTATTCTCAGTGGATGTTTTCCACAATAATTCCTCTCAGCTTGTGTGCTCCGGCTCTTATGGATGCTCTCCGTCAAAAGGTAAACAGCCTCCTGAAAGTTGTGTGGGGTAATTTACCTGCAGAGGAGAATCGAGGCCGTCATCTCCCTTCACTATGGGCGTGTGTTTGTTGGTGGTGGGCACCTCGTATGTCATCACACTCCACCTGAAAAACACACGGATGTCAAGCAGCGGATATACAGACTTCTTCCACACACTGAACATGTCATTCAGGTATGTGCAGCCTGTTCCACATTCCAACATGCATACGTAAAAGTCTGGAAACATACACTGATTGGCTAAAAAAATCCTGTTTACAACCTAAATGCATCAGTAGTAGACAGTAGAGACGGAGAGTAGAGCTTCATTTTGATTAAAAAACAGCAAAATCATTTACAGTAGGAAACCTTGACCATATGTCAAAAATAGCTGTTTTCTTTGTTGTTGTTTGTCTGCACAGACATCTGTAAAACAACCACCAGCTGCTTCATTTTGGGCCTCCCACTGCTGAGCTCCGTGGCATCAAAACTTCCTTTCAATATGACTCCTCCTCTCAGGCAGGAGAAGAAATGAACAGCCTTTGGTGAAGAAATCTCATCCAGTTATCTTTATTGCTTTGACTGCTGCCTGGCCCTGTTTGTTGTCCTTTACTTAAGCAAATAAAATCAAATATAAAAACCGAATGGGCTTCATTTAGAGACCCACCCAACAAGCTATTTCGAGATAAAACCCCAAACATTCCCATCACAGGGGTCCACTGAGAACATCCCTGGCTGTGAGCTGGCTGTCTCAGTTTGTTTGTTTGTCAGGTGACAGGAAGTAAACATGTTTTCTGTAAGCATGCTGCTTTCCTTACCGGTCCAGCATTTTGGTGGTGGCTCTCTCCAGCTTCTCCAGGATCTGTAGTAGCTGAGCGTCGTCATCGCAGAGACCTCCCCAGCCCAGAACACGAGCCAAGTCATTACCTGTGCCCAGGGGCAGCACACCGAGCTGACACTGTGGAGACATGGAAGCAGGTGATTCTGGCTGAGAAGAGTTATACCAGCATGAATTCGCCTCAGCACAGATCTAATTAACCCCCATCGAGCTAAACGCTGATTCAGAACAATCGCTGCTTTCCAGTCTGTTCTTCAAGTCAAACATCTTCAGATCTTTGAAAACGCCCTCTTCCCTGTTTGTACTGCATAACATTCATTAAACTTTTATCCAAAGCAGAGAATGAGGGTTTTAGTGAAGGAGATGGATAACTTATCATAAAGAAAAGTTAGATGTATCATAACTGATAAACATTTTCCTGCATTTAGAAGACATACATGTGTTGTTGTGCAGGTTTGAGCACCAAAAGCTACAGTTATGTTCTTGTTGCTAGTGTTGTTACTCATGCTGTTTGTCTTCCTACAGGTGCTCCCTATGATTGTCTGCTTTTTCTTACAGAGGATCTAACAGCTGTCACGCTCTCCTTATCCAGTCCAGAATTTACATGTAACTCATACTCGAATATCAAGTTTGATATGCTTAAAGCTTAATTTCTGTTATATAAACATTCAGTTCTCCTTGGAAAAGCAAGTCTGGATGTTGTGATGGTGGGCAGACGAAGGTTAAAAAACAACAAGAAAAACAAACACATAACACCTAAAGGAACCACGTTGCTGTGTTTGCATTGCTGCAGAGAAAGTCTTGTTCAGGCCAGAGCGATTTTTCTCTGACAAATCAACCGTCAGCAGTGTGTGTGTATTAGCTCGTCTTGTTAGCAGCAAAAAGAATCAGTATCAGTTATGTGGCGCTAAATACAAAAAAGCTGGTTTCTTCCCCTTTCTCTCTTTTTTAAACGCAGGAAATCTTTTCATAACCACACTCGGGATTGTTGGCACACACTGTAAACACATCCAGAGAAAGTCAGGATCGCCGTCATGAGACCTTAATTCTCTCCTGTCTTAAGAGGCTTTTATCTCAGATGCAGTTTACAGCTCCAAGCCTGGTCATGTCCATGTTGCTGCGTGATGCAGAAGGAATCTTTGCTGAGCTGATCAGGCTTGCCATGCATGGGGAATCTAGCCAATCTTAAATCACCGTAAGGTTGGCAAACATTACAGAATTCTTCAAACCTTTACAGATTTAGAGACCACACTGATTTTATAGTGTGTGGTGTGTACTAACCGATTCTTCAGCAGGTTCTTCACGCGCAATATTCCAAATCTGACTTAGTCAAACGTGACTTTAGTGTAAACAAACATGGAGGACAAACAGGAGGAAGCTTACTTTACCAAAAAAAAGCTTTTTATGGAAAAGTCATGGAGAGGGTGGGATGCTGACCGCATGCCTCGCAGGGTCTGTCTGCAGATTAACTTGATAAATAATGTTGATCTTTTTTTGTTCAGCAGATAACTTCACATTGTTAGGATTCCTCAAACAACTTCTGCTGATATAATGAATCTTTTCAGCTGCTCTAGTGAAGTTCATATCCAATCTGACTGTCCTTATATGGTAAAAGAACTACAACCTGAAAGAAATGTGTACGAAATTCTGACTTTATTAATAACTTCTTGTTATTTTTATGATCAATTTCACCCTGAAAGATCCTTGCAAATGCTTTCCTCTCCATTTAAACGGCAAATTCCTCCTCCGCCGCTCGTCATCGCTTCTCCCCGGGTCACCGCCCGGCTGAGGGTAAAGGAGCGGACCCAGTGCTCGGCTCCTCTCAGGAGGCCTCCCACACTTCAGGATTTCTAGTTGCTAAAATTAAACATGTTCATTGTTTATCTTCCGAGTAGATCAGGCAGAACTACTCTTAACACACCAAGCAAAATCAGACAATCCTTTGCTGGCTTCGATTGTAAGGGGGAGATGGTCCTAATCATGTAGTATGTACCCACCTTTAAACAAATTATCAGTCATTGTTTACAACGCACTCTCAAACCTGGAAGTGGTCACGCTACTGATCCTGGATGAGCCTAAACTCTCCAAACTCCTGCCTTGCTATATGGACATTATGACCCCACACAGTATAAACAAGCCTAACAGATCCACCCTGCATCCAGGTCTACAACTAAACTTAGCACAACAACGAAGGAAAATTGTGTTTGATAATTTCCTCTTTTAGTGTTACTTCTGGGGGTTGTATTAAACATTGTTGGAAAGCCTGATTAGTCACCTTTACAAGAGGTGCAACGATCCTTACCAGGTCTATATTATGGTAAAGGTGACTAATCCGGCGATGTTTAATGAAACACCCGTTCGTATTATTAAAGGAGAAATAATTTACCAAACACAAACTTCCTTGCTTTTTGTTTAGTTGCAGCTACTTTCTGAACATCGTTTGTCTCGCCTTGCAACTGATCCTGCAGCTTGGATGCAATTCGCCCCTCGATCAGAGTAGTGCGTGAAAATGCTCATTAATGCTACGAAGCTAACTCTTCCAGTCAGTGCAGCTTACACTTATCAGACAGAAATGACCTCATATTTCCACATTTTAACCACACAGACACAGATCAGCTGATTATCAGCTGTTTAAACGGAGCCTGATCGAAGCATTAAACACGTTTAGTTCAACATGACCTGAGATTAAACAGCCTCGAACCGGATTTGAAGTGCTGCTCATTTATTAATTGGGAATAAAAAATGTGTTGATGTAGCATGAAATTAATTTATGTAAATTAATTACACAATAACAATTCATTTATTCACGTGATCAAGCCATTTTTTCACTCCTTTGCTCAACAATAAATTTATTGTTGGATAAATTAAGATGAAAATTATCATCTAAATTCATTTATTTTCTAAGTAGTTGTCCTGACAACATCAAGGCAATGTCAGATTAAAACATGTTTACACGCAATGCAGCAAAATCCGGGATATTAGCACAGAAGAGTTACCTCACATCAGGACCAGAGCATCAACCCCTCCTCCTCCTCCATCTTCACTTTGCTGTTCTCACCTGTTTATGGAGGTTGAGTTTATCCAGCTCTGAGAGCACCCAGCCCACGCTGCCGTCTCCCCCACACACCAGAATCCGAAATGTCACAAACTTCTGGAAGAGCCGCAGGCTGAATGGAGGAGAGGATGAGAAGCAGAAAAAATTACAGTTGATTTAACTTATTTAAATAAACAAACATTTAAAAAATAAAAATAAGTCAACAGTTAACGTTTACAAAATGATAGCAATGAAAGTTTAAATAAGGTACCCGAGCTCCGGTCCTCCGTTCATCAGGTCAAAAACCTGAGCTGGGTTCAACAGCTGCTTAAACTTGCGCAGGAATTTGACTCCTTGGTTGTCGCCGCTTTTGGAGTTGACCAGGACCAAGAGAGGGCTGGAGCAGGACGCAGAGGTGGCCTTCCAGAAGCCTGACAACAAGAAAAATAAGCAAACATGTTTTCAGAGCTTAACAACCCGGCAAATACTTCAATTATATGCGCCACTGTTCTCGTTGAGAAGGCTGCATGTGATGGACTCCGGATGTCAGATACAATAACTAAATAAGAAAAGCAGGAAATGATTAATCAAAGTACACTTACATCTTTAAAATTTATTTAACCTGCTGTTTTCCTGATGCATGTCTGGGACTAAGAGGATTACTTAGAATTAAAAACTGTACCAGCAGGATGTTTCAGGGTCAACCTGCCTGCATTCAAAGGATTTTCAAATATGACGTTGAAGGTTGACGGTCCACAACGTTGAACCTGTTAATGCAATAATGTGAGGAAAAAAAGCCCGAGTGTGTTTACATGTGTGTGTCTCACCATCTGAGTCGATGCTGTTGAGTGCAGTGGGAGGGATGATTGACACTCGACATTGACCCAAAGGACACACCTTTCCCATTTGTTCTTTACAGCTGTTGTGGACCTGCACAGACATGCACACGGAGTCATCGGTCTCCATAGTAAGTCTATACTTCAGTAGAAGCAGAAAGGTCATTACATCCCTCTGAAATGCACCAAATGCCAGTTCTGTAACCTTTACAAATGCCTTTGATTCATTTGTGCATGTGGATGTGTAATTGTTTCCTTTGTGTTTGTGCACTGAGGATTAGACTTTGCACTGTGTGTTACTGTACAGTAAAAAAGAGCTTTTGCTAAGGGTACACGAGACAAAGGAAAAGCTGGATCTCTCTGCTGGATTACTTCTATTTTGTAGTATGGAGTGGCCTCTATACGTTTTAATGCAGTTTTACCCTTGAAACAGACGCAGTATTGCACAATCCTTGTTATACGAATTAGGTCTGGTTTACAGCTGTATTAAGCCTCTTTTAAATTGGATATAAAAATGACTGTAAGAACTCACAATGTGGAGCAACCCATTAGGAGTTGTAGCAGTATCCAACCGCCTTCATCAAATGCTGTTGTCCTGCTCTTTTACCCACAATTCTTGTCTATCGCCAATTAAAAAGGCAAATCTGAATGTACACCCACAAGTAAATTATTTTGTATGATTGATTTGACATGCAACGTTATCAAAGCACGTCAGAGCTGCATTATTTTAGCGACTCCATGGCAGCAACGTAACTTAAAGTAGGATCTGACATATTTTAGTCTCGCGTGGGAAACATGTTGGTAAACAGCTGACATGACAAATGCCTGAAATTCATCTCATTCCTTTGCCCCAGCTGGTAATTTATTGAATGTTGCAGGGCCAAGTCAAGTTAGAACCGCAACCCAGAACCTCTCTACGTGTTACTCAACTACTCTTTCACCAACAATTCATCGTCCACTTCACATTAAACGACCCATTAAGGCAAAACTAACTATACGTAACATTATAGTAAACTTTTTTTAAAAGTTTGAGGGAGGGGTCGAACAGTTCCTAAGTTAATTGTTTTTATGAGATGCAATGATAGAAATTCCTGTCAGAGCTACAATATGCCTCTTTTTGGCCACGTGAGGGCAGCAAAGCAACCTAGAAAGTAGCATCTGACATATTTATTGTTCATTATGTTTGCATGGAAAACATGTTCATTACAAATGACTAAGATCTACTTATATTAGTAATTTAATCCTCTGTCAAGCAGATTTAGTTAAAAACACACATATCGGTGCCGTCCGAATGCCTAAAACAATAAAGGCTCTATTGAATTTAGTTAATACCCTTGCACAGGAAAACGCTACCAGTCTGCAGCTGGCAGGAATTCATCCCTCCCTGCTCGCCCGTTCCTTCTCCCTTCAGGGACTCGGCAGCTATCCTAAGATCCCCTTCCATTACTACGATGACTCGAGTTAACCTTTCAGACTTCAAGTCTTTATGGGGCGACGGTGGAAGTCGGAGCACAGAAAAAGCTTGGTAGCACATCTCATCCTGGAAGTTACATCATGCATATCAAGAGGCTAGTAACCAAATAAAAAGATAATTCTGTCATAATCATGAATGAATTATGAATTTTATAACTGCGCTTTTAAACCAATCAAAGTCATGATAATACAGCTTTGGATGAAAAGAGTTTCCACAATGATTCCACTATGTTTCACAACATTTTACACTGACAAATATTGAAATTTTGCCTTGAATCTACCCTTAAAGAATTTGAATAAAAACCCTGTTTTAGTAGCACGTGTTTCTCCTCCAGCTGGACAAGTAATCCGTCTACATTTCATGAACTGAAAGCAAACAGAAAATAAATCGGCTACTAGCCATGTCCCAAATAAAAACTAACCCTGATCTGACGCGACAGATTCTGACAGGAGAGAGGATGAAAATCAATCCCACTTACGATGGCCTTGCACCAGAGGCAGCGCCAGTCCTGCAGCCGCCGGACGCTGCCGCAGTTCTTGTCACACACCACACATTTAGCGCTGACAGGCAGGTTGCCTTCCAGCCACTGGTGCGGCATGGATACCTAAAAAAAACCAAAAAAACATTGAGGCTCTTCTCCTAAAAAAATCTCAGTATAATATCTGTCAGCTGTTGACAATCCAAGCCCTCACTTTTATTTGATGAATATCTGGCAATTTTCTGCTACGATCACTACTGAAAGTGGAAGAAAACGGCTTCATTTCTCACCCCTTCCTCATCTTCAATGATGTCATTTCCTATGGAGGCCAGTGTGGTCCACTTGCAGTTGTTGGTGGAGCGAACAGCACAGCGTTTATGGGCCTTAAACTTACAGACTGCAGTGGACAGATTGAAGAAAAGTTTCAATAAATCCTGCATCAGCTCGCACTTCAGAGCTATAACCTGAGTTTTTACTGCCAACAGGACACCAGAGCAAAACGTATAATAAATGTGATAAAATGGTCTTAAAGGGTAACTGCTTAGACATAAAGTGGAAACTGCCAGAAATTTTAAGTTGATTGGCTCAATCTTCTGGCGCGTGACAGCAAGAGCACAAATGTATCACCCAGTGTGTGTGCATGTCTGTGTACCTTCACAGGACAGGCCGTGGGAGGTGACGCCTGGCAGTGCTTCTCTGCAGACGTTGCAGAAGGTCGGTCTGGCATGTGAGCAGGCGTACCAGTTGTGCATCCCAGAGAAATGTTCCATGTTGAACTGGCTAGCCTGGAGGGTAGGAGGAATTTTACAAGATGGGACAAAGACTTTCTATGCTATGCTAAATTCAGCATCCAGAAGCACGAATAGCAGAAAATGCTAAACTCTGCAGTCTCACATGGCCAGCATGATGAGTACGATGTTGATTCAAGGGGCATAAAGCTTCACGCTGACACAAACTGAGAACTAAAAGAAAAAGTAAAACCATAAACGACTGTGTGGTTGTTGGCTGCATCTCAGTTTTAGTCTTCAGGATGAAAATGTTTATTAGTTTTAGTCTTTTTTAAGTTTGATAGTTTTAGTCTAGTTTTAGTCTTCAGGATGAAAATGTTTATTAGTTTTAGTCTTTTTTAAGTTTGATAGTTTTAGTCTAGTTTTAGTCTTCAGGATGAAAACGTTTATTAGTTTTAGTCTTTTTTAAGTTTGATAGTTTTAGTCTAGTTTTAGTCTTCAGGATGAAAACGTTTATTAGT
>JBAFSZ010000006.1:25264249-25287734 GCA_036919955.1 Melanotaenia pygmaea | reverse complement strand
GTGCTAACTTTTAGCTTCCTACCTGAGGATATAACTGTACTGTGTGCTAACTTTTAGCTTCCTACCTGAGGATATAAATGTACTGTGTGCTAACTTTTAGCTTCCTACCTGAGGATATAAATGTGCTGTGTGCTAACTTTAAGCTTCCTACCTGAGGATATAAATGTACTGTGTGCTAACTTTTCGCTTCCTACCTGAGGATATAAATACTGTGTGCTAACTTTTAACTTCCTAACTGAGGATATAAATGTACTGTGTGCTAACTTTTAGCTTTCTACCTGAGGATATAAATGTACTGTGTGCTAACTTTTAACTTCCTATCTGAGGATATAACGGTACTAACAAGCTCCCAATACTAATTTGGCCACAAATGCTTATAAAGAGGTACAAAGGGGTGGTTAGAATCGGAGGGGCAAGTGTGTTTTCTACAATGCTGGAGATTTGAGTTTGAATACCATTGCATACAACATTTTTTACAGTCATTTAACTTTTCTACTTTGCATTTTGCATTTAGGTATAGGACAGACTTACTATACTCATAATCTGCTGCTGGGCTTTTTAAAATCAAAACCAAATCTTCCCAAAACAAGGGAAGCAAAACAAGATAACATTGGACAAAACTGCCTCTCACTAACTCTGCTGCTGGTTTTGTCATCGTCATGATAGAAAATACTTTTGACTTCCCAATTTTCACCATTTGTCAAACCTGGATTTCTCACACTTTGCATGGACAGTTTTATTACTGCTCTTCATACATTTTTTTGCACAAAATGTACTAAATTGTTGGAAAAGGTAAATGTTCATTTCTTTGTATTTTAGGAAACAAGCCAGTATTTACTTTATTTAAAATGTGAAAATGTACTGAATCATTACTGTGTTTAAATTACATGTCCTGGCCCCTAGCACTAAATAATTTAACCGCACCTAAAAAACGACCACAAGCACCGCAGACCAAAGTTTTTACACAGCCTTTTCTAAAGAAAGAAAAAAAGCCAATCTGCCCACCTACGTGTCAAGTTTCAAATCATAATGACCTGAATTTGGATTAGGTTTATACAAAAAATTAGTTGGTCTGTTAGGGCAGTGAGCAAATATCTATTTTTCCGTCTGTCTATTCTCCTTTCTCCTGTCTCAAAATGAATCTCAATAAAAACTCAAGTGACAAGAATAAGTAACTTCATAATTGGAAAAAAGGAAAAATGTATGCTCTTGAGATAAAAACCGCTATAGTTAAACGCAGCTCAGGCAGCTAATGGAATTATGGTATCGAGTCACTGAACCTTAATCCGGAGATTTGTGGGGGTCTCTCTAACCACCATCTGCTACACTAAAGTCATTTCAGTTTAGAGTCACAATGTTGTTCTGGGTAACAAAACCACTTTCTCAATCAGTTAAGATGTTTTCTATCCATACTGGTCCAAATTAAGCAGATTAGCTGTATATACTAGTAAAATTGCTTGGTATAAACAACACATGAGTCACCAACAAGCTAGCTCTATTTAAGCCTACATTACAACAATGTAATGATTGATGTTACAGCTAGCTTTCTGCAGCTTCAGCTGGACCAGTCATGTTACCGATTAGCTAACTTTACTGAATTAGGAGTTTTGTTTGGTACCAGAATTAAGGAGAAAAATATTATATCTGATACCAATTTTAGCTAATTTTAGCTAACTGTTAGCTACTTAGCAAACTACTAACAATTAGCTAACCTGTGTTAACATTTAAAGTCTGAAAACAGCTACCCTGTGCTAATGTCATGCATACAAATCAAAGGATGCTTGGGGTCAGTTTTAGCGTAGATGTTATCCTTGGCCTAAAGATTTGAAACTGCAGAGCAACTCATACACTAAGTTTTTGCAAGGTAATTACAAGCTCATTTCTGTCTTTCAGTGGTATAAACACAAGGTGTTGTGGTCCATCTGTCACCGAAATGTGCAAATATTTACTCAAATACATGATTGCACCATATTTTTTTTGTTTTTGGGGAAAACAACAACAACAACAAACAAAAAAAAAAAAAAACAAAAAAAAAACAGGTCAATCAAAGTTTAACTATTTTGTCTAAGTCTTGTTTTATATTCCAGGTCTTCACATTTCCATGATAATGTCAGCACAATAACCGGAAAACGTGATCAGTGACATGAGTGCTGCTGATTGGGGATTCAGGATCATCATTAGCTCTGCATTGTTGCTTGACTTGACAACTTCCTAACAAATGATATATGAATATCTAACAGGCAAGCTAAACCTGGCAACAAAAAAAAGCAAAAAAAAAAAAAAAAAAAAAAAAAAGTTTTGCAATAATTTATCAACAATTGGTGTTTTGGGTAGGCTTTTTATATAATTTGTTTTTCTCAATAAGTCCCAAGTGTTTCCTAGATGTAGGCAGCTAGTTTAAGCTATGCCTAAGAGAGGGATATAAAATAGTCCCTGAGACACTGCTGTCAGTGCATGCTGCAGGGATAAAAAAAAAAAGAAAAATATCCTACATCTGGAGCATTAATGTTTTCCGACTCCACAGAAAACCATTAAACTTTAAATTAACGTCAAATTAAAAATTCCCAGGAAGTGACACCAATTTGGTCACAGGAATCGCACGGATTGAAGCCCTCAATTACTATGCAGTGGCATGAATTATAACAGCTGTAGGTTGGATATCACGTTTTGGTGTGCAGAAAATCAAAGTTTATTCCATAAAGCTTTTAAAAAATCCCCCAAGTCTGGGGATTTTTCAACCAGAGGCCTAATAAAATCAACTTATAATATTAATTGATGAAACAATAATCATTACATGAAACTTTAATGTTGACTAGTTTAGGAGATTACTAGAATGAGCAGACTTTTTCTCTATGATAACAGCTTTCACTGAAAAAATCACCATAACCATGTCTGATTTCTCTGTAGTCCTTAATTATTTAATTGTAGTGGTCAAAGAACAAACTTCCTGCAGCTGAGAGCATGTAGGTGGGTCGACTACGTCCACATGGGCATCAAGAAATGACCGATTGCAAAGGAAACACTTCTGGCTCAATAGTTTGTGGCGGTTCCTTTGTGCTGCTAAATGTGTCAAAAGAGCTCAGAGCCCCTGGACTGGTTTTGTGACTGCAGACCAGGGTACAGTCACTTCAGATCAAGTCAAATAACATGAATGAGAGAATTTGTCTTGTCATTGCGACACGAGTCTCTGCAGCTGCCGGGGATTCACCCTGTTTCTAAAAAAGGTGTCCATTGGCAACCCTAATTCTATTAAAATTATATATATATATATATATATATATATATATGTGAAAAGATCATTTTTCTTATTGGAAAAAAATGTGTGGGAGAAATTGACATTGTTCAGCCAATTCTCCAATTTTTATAACTTTCTTGACCAAACTTTTTTAACCATACTGAAACTGCAGGTGAAATCCTGAAGGAATCCAGGCATCAGAGCAATTATATAAACATATAACGACAATAAAAAAGCTAGTACGCACGCAGTACAATATCATTTAGTGAAAAAATCCAATTATTTCTATCATACAAATGGCTAATTTCTTTTAGTTTTTTTCTAAAAGGTTGATATGCTGTACAGTATTAAAATGTACAACCCAGTCATTTTTGTCATGAAAGATGCAAGCAGAAAAGAACAGCCCAGTTTTTCCAGCTTAAGTAGCATTAAAAGGTGAACAATCATGAGGAAAAAACGTCTAACCTTACATCATACGTAGAAAGCATGAATCCTCTCTGAAAGAAACCATAACAAGTGGAAACTGATGCAGCCTCCCTCACGCTTCCTCTGTTCTGCTTTAGTTGAACAGTGTCAACTTGCTGGGTCAACAAACCGTAGCCTTCAACTGGGTCGCAGTGTTACCAACGCTCACTATTTAAAGCTTACAAATATTACTTTTCAAGTTTGCTCAAGTTTCAGGAAAGCGAATGTCTCAACTGATGGGAAATAAGACATAAAACAACACAAACACACACCCCAGGGTGCTCGTGTGTGTGTTTGTGTTGTTTTATGTCGTATTCCTGTTTAGCTGACAACCAAGTTTCGTTCTGTCAGATCCACTGGCGTCTTGTATGGAATATAATTCTAGCTGCTCCAGTAGCCTTTTCTTTTCGCAGGATAAAGCACATATTAGGAAAGAAAGAAAGAAAGAAAGAGCCTATACAGTGAGGCCATGTTCTACTATATGACTACTATTTTAGCATTTTTAATGATGAGATAAGAGGTTTGGTTTGTTCTTGTTGCTGCTCTTCTAAGTGAGTGATGTCAGACAGGAGAAACTCTCAGACTCTAAGTTCTTGGAGCAAAAAGGAAATGACTGATCATTGTGTGGGGCTCCATTCATCTCAGTGCGCACCACGTAACAATGTTATGTTGGAGCTAAATCACATAAAGACTAATGTTGCAAAGAAGTGTTTTATGAACAATACTTTGATCTTTTTCCTAAACCTGGCAGGTAGTTTTGATTTAGAAATCTCGACTAATTACATTTTATTCGCATAACAAGATTTGTCCCAAAAAGCAATATGTTTTCATTTAAATGGATTTTAGTAGAGGACTGAATCAAATCTGAATCTGAATCTTAAATCCAGAAGTTGGGAAGCAGGTTGGATGTACAGAGTAATTATTAATTATGGGTGAAGGGGTCGGAATAAATAAGTTTACTTCTCCCTACCTCTTTTCAGACATGTCAGTAGGGTTCAGTTATGTTGTTAGATGATAATATGTATGGAATTAATTTGATCTGTCTGAATAAACATAGACATAAATAATAGACAGACATTAATATTGTAAACTCAAACTCTAGTAATGTCTGGAGAAATGTATTTAACTGCATTTCAATTCCAAACTGTAGAAAAAGGAAGAGAAAACATCCCTACTAAGAATAGCTGGCCCAAAATGAACAGACCTAAGTTAAAGTGTCATTTGAAGTACTTTAAGCAGCATTTCCAGCTGTTAGGGGTAGGGTTAATTAACAGTCTACAACATGTTACAGTTGGGCTCTGTACTGGAAATCATGCACTGACAAACGCTCCACGTTGTTTGGATTGGAAACTGATATTGAACGCTTTTATTTGTCAATGCAGCAAATGTTTTGAAATTAATTAAATGTAATTAACACGTTAAAGTCCCAACTCTAGTTCCAACATAAATATACTGCTTTATTTCTCAAATCTGCCACCTAAAACTTCTCACAAACTGAATCCACAAGCACTGATTCCTCCACTTTCTTCAGCATTTCTCTTTGATTAGATAGTGACTAAGCATAGCAGTTGTTAACAGTAAAGCACTGGTTGCCATTTATCTTACAGAGGTTTATTGTTACACACTGTAGGTTTAAGCTAATTAGACCAGATTATCTCGGTGCTACAAAGGCTACATCACATGATGGTTAATCTCTGCTCAGTTAAGATGTTTCTTTCTATTGGCTTAAGTCCAATCAAAAATTATTTGTATGTTGAGGTGGAGTTGACGCTAAATTTAAGTAATTATCTTTTTCTCTTGTTGCTCTTTATACCTCCAAATGTGTCTTTCCTCTACCTTCGTCATTATTTTTCTTCTCTTCTTCTAACTCTCCATTAACTCTCATTCTTTGCCTTCAATCAATATCACTCTTCCATTTCCCTCTCATCCTCCTCGCCATTCCTCCTCTGTACAGGCCGTCTGTTCCCAAACCAGATCAATACCACTTTCTCCGCCTCCTCCGTCTTTCTTTTTGCTGTGATTTCTTCTTCATACCCCCTCCAGCTCTTATTATTTGCCTCTTTCAATCCCCCTCTTGTTGTTACCTGCTATTTTCAGTCGATTTCAATTCATCTTCACACTATCCGCTCTAAAGCGTTCCCTTCTGATTTCATCCCCTTTATGACGGTGTTCTGTCATTTCCACTAGCTCTTCGCATCACCTTAAAAGAAGCGATTTTTGTGTCCTGCTTTGGTAGATCATACTAACTTGTTTCGATTGTAACACATGTAAGTTTTTCAGATTCAACACTGAATGTAAAAAAAGAAATGAAGATCTAATTAGCAATTGTTAACTTAATCAAACCAAATCAGTATGAATGTGTTGTAGCAATGCGAACGTGCCCAAGTGTAGCATGCTATCATACAAAGCACTACTGACTGTTAATCTAAGCTAATACTGTCAGATGTGGTACCACCCTTGGGTCAAAATTCATTCTTTCCCTTGAAGATCCCTCTTTTTAATGTCTTTTCAAGCTTTGAAAAGACATTAAAGAAAAGAAAATTAAAGAAAGAAAGTCTTTAAGATCTGTCTTTTCTAACACAAACATTCTAAAATAGAGCAGAAATACATCTTCATTAGCGTTCTGTCACTTATGTCTGCTATAAGTTTGTGTCAGACACAAAAGATGCCCGGATGTTTAAAAACAGGGGTCGAGGTAACCTTCCATTATCGACAGGTCCCGTAATGTGATGGATGGAAGAGGCCTCACTTGCCCAGACTGTATAATCTACTTTTCATCGTACCAATTTGCCCACTAAAAGTCATCCTCCGCAGTCTGGTGGTCTGACTGGTTTGACCTCGAGGATTATAGGTCTGCCATCTGAGTTCTGTAAAGGAAGAGCGATGCTGCTTCAAAACTCCACTTTGATAAACTTTTTCAATGGAAACTTTAAAGCTGTTTGAAAATTGGCTTTCAAAAACTATTTTATTACAGTATTCAAACTATAGAAATGCACCGATGTGCTTTTTTGGGGCTCCGATCAAATTCCAATATGTGAAATTTGGCTAATACCGATATTTTACAATACCACATCAGCTTACATGAACATTATTACCATTAAGGTTATAATTGCTGTTATTGTGTAAGGTTTCATTAAGCTGTACTAAACCACACATCACTTCTTAATGAGAAAGCAACGGATAAACAAAATGAACCCAATTTAAATGCAAAATAATATATAAAAAGTTGCAGACACCAGTAGTTTCTTCATAATCTTTATAATAACAAAGTTATTTATAATCTAGCAGTAACAACTGAATGGGATAGTGTTTTTAAAAGGAAGCGGGATGTATGTGAATAATCTGAAAACGTCTGATTGTGGTCTGCAGTATTGGCTCAGAGGGCTCGTTACTGGTCAGTATGGACAGAACGTCTTCATGGAGCCAATTAGCAACACGTTTTACACGTTCTACCTTCATGCCAGTTGCACTGTCACACAGGATTACAGCATTTTAGCTAGAGGACTTTTCCAGAATTTTTCTAACTGTTTGGCCAGAATGATGAACTGAAGCAACGTTTCTGTGCGCTGATCCCTTCAGTTTTCGTGTTGTCTGCTGGAGTTAACCAGTCAGCCGGAAAGCTCGGGCACTATTTTTTCCTCATTTCTTAGCTGAAAAACTTTTTAACCTGAAAACCTTGTCCATACACAAATTTCAAGTTAAGGTCTTACTGTTAAATGTTTCCAGTAAAGATCATGCTTAATAATCAGGATAAATTTGAAGTGCCAGTCTGGCACAAAGTAGACCAGCAGTTTAGCTGCTAGTAGCAGTTTACCTCTACTAGCGGTTTACCTCTACTAGCAGTGCAGCCACACAACCAAACAGCAGTCAATGGTGTCATCGTTTGCAGCCTTTGTGCTGTCCATGATGTGCTGCACTCAATATCTATCTATCTAGATCCAGAATATCAACATGATCTGGGTCAAACAATGTCAAAGATTTGGTCACTCAGATAGAGGAGAAGGATAGTGTACATTTCGCAAAATCTTCAAAGTCTTGAAAAATTTTGTATTGACGTCTGAGTTCATTATAATGCAGGTACAGTGAAGTCACACATTCTGATAGCTATCATAAATAATGACCTATGTCACCCCGTTACTCTGGACTCTTCCAACATAATGTCACCCTCACATAGCCAGGATCACAGCGGTCACCACTTCTGATAGCTATCAGAATGCATGGCTTTACTGTACCTGAACTCTAATAAGAGGACCAAGATGCCACAACAGTAATCATCTCTAGCTGCAACTAGAAGTTGGCCTGTTGTGGTGGTGTTATGTTTTGGACATGGCTGCACTGAATGCATGGGTCCTCTACTGGAGCTACATCGATGCCAGAATGACCATGCGTGGGTTCATGACTGAGCTGTCGACGTTAGATACTATAAATCAGTCAGCTGACATCCAGCGCTCTGTTTGCTTACTTTTGCATTATATGATGCTTTTTTCCAACTGCTCCCCCTCAAATCATTGATAAAAATATAAAAGCATTTTGAAAAGATTACATGAAGTTATATGCTAGCTGACGTTGTAAGCTACTAAATATTTGACATTTAATATTGGAAATAAAAGCCCAAAGTAATGCCACATGCTAATCAACTGCTCATCTGAAGCTTATATATATATATATATATATATATATATATATATATATACACATACACATAGAGTTCAGGATTAACACCTCTGTTTTTGGTTTTTCTGACACCCGTGCAGTTGAACTGGTCGCTTTGCAAACATCCACATAAGAAACCAAATTTGGGCTGCAGGCAGCTGTCTGCAGGGAAATCTGCCTGGACGCTCAAAAAGCTTGAGCAGATGTCTGCATCACGTGGACTTCTGCGAGCATGCTCACTCGGAGTGCATGAATTAGCCTTTGGCAGCAACATGAGGGACTTCAGGCTCCTCTGATCTACAATGTTTCACCATATAAACCAAGCAGAGGCAGAGGTTACTAAAGCAGGGCTTATAATTGTAAATGTTGAAACTCTGAACTGTGGGGACAAATGACACTGAAGCAACTTCAACAAGCAGAACAGACACTGTTGCAAAATCCATGTCTTCATGAAAAAGTGTGTGTGGTTTTGAAAGAGCTTCCCTGCTATCTGTCATGCTAATGAAACTGAGCTCCTCCTACACTTCTCCATCTCTCAGACCATGTTTTATTTTACATTCTACTCATCCCCCTTTGGGTTAAACTGTGTAAATAAAATGCACATAGTGAAAATAACCTTACTGTTCACACACACATATTGTCCACAAGAATATAGACCTGTGAAAATGCACACACACTGTGCCAGTTCACATGGCCAGTGTGTCTTGACAATCTTCCAACAGGCTGATGCTGTATTTGTTTAACAAAATGATGCTCTAAATTTAGATGCCATATCCCTGAACAGATTCTAAAAATGGACCCGGCCCCCGTGAGTGTGTACCAGCTTTTATTGTGTGTGTATGAGAGGAGCACTTGTCCTCTACATGTTTAAATACTTGTGGCCACTAGAGAAATTCCTCTGGTTTGGACTGCCTGTAGTCATCTATCAGATTCCTTCCCTCCTCGCTCATGAGAGGAGCTTTGTGCTTTAAATTTGACTCAAAGGTCCCAGAAATAGATGTTAACGTGCTTTTTGCACCTTCTTCCTGCTGCGACCCTCGTCCTCGGGTAGAATGGTGAACGCTCTGCTCTGATAGTGGCTGTACATATTTCTACGTGGGCGGATTATTCTGTGTTTAGGTGGGTGGCTGCTCTACGCGGACCGGGATGATCACAGCGTCTCGTGGCCTCATCTTGTGGTTAGAATCATGTCGTGTAGCCGTAGAAAGAAGTGATGTTTGATCAACTGCCTCAAACAATGATGCGTTGCATTTACTTTGACAGCAGAAATACTTATTTTTCTATTCAGCTTAACTGTCTGTTATAACTCTCTGGGGTACAATACATGGAAACACATGTTTTGTATTACAATTTCCCTCAGGGGATAAACAGAGCATTTTTTTCTTTTCTTAATTTATCTATCAGTATTAATTTAATTATTTAAAATTAAATATTAAAATGATAATCAAATATACAGAAGCTAATATTTTCCAATAAAAAATAAAATGTAGTTTATGCTGTTTTTGTTTTATTGGGAATAAAATATGGGTTTGTGATATTTTTTAATCATTGCATTCTGGTTTTATTTACATTTACAGTGTTCCAATGTTTTTGCTGTAAATGCATGTAGATATTTCTGGTAGTATAATAAAATAAATACATACAGTTTTATTAAAAAAACTAATTTATTTAATGGGAATATTATTTTCTAATATCTATTTTAGGGTACCTTTCACTCTAAAGACAAACTGACATAAATCAGAACCAGATTTTATTATTAAAGATGGAAAAATTGACAGTTTACTGATTGTGACTCAGACCAGGTAGCAGGTTCCTTCATTTCAGTATTAGAAGTAAAATTAAAGGGCGTGGAATTAATATGGCTTTAGATAAGTAAAGACTCTTCCCATATTTCTTAAAAGAATAATTAAAAAATACAAACTTTCTGTTAAAATGTATTTATAGACGGATCTTCTAAATCATATAAACAAGTCTAGTTATATAAATTAGGATATTAATTATATAGTCAAATAAACATGAATAATTTTAACAAATATGATACACACAAAGACATTTAGTAAAAATTCCCTCAAGTTTACAATTAATTAATGTTTTGTATCAGTTCTATAATCATTTAATTAATCATCTTAACTTTTTTAGAAATAAATCTTAAAATATGTACACTTCAGATTTTACTTTATTTCATTTCATTAACATATTCACAATCAAAATAAAAATGCTGAAACTGTTGATATTAATCTCATTTATTGCTACAAAAAGCAGCAGAGAAGTAAAATTTAGATTTAAACCTTTTTTTGCTAAATTCCATTTTAGCAATTTACAAGCCGTTTTAAAGAAAACAGTTACCTTACACTGTCCTCGACACGCTGATGCTGCATCGTTAAAACAAAAACCAAAAAACCAACAGAAGAATCTGAATTAGAGCATGAAAAAGGAGACGGAGGAGAAGAGATGTGGTTGATCATAAAAAGAAGAAGAAAAGAATTAAGAGGTGTGTCAGGTTTTGACTGTGTGGTAACAACAAGGCCTCTTACCCTCGTCTTGTTTGCATAACAGGTGGGTGCATGTGTGCCCCTGTGGGTGTTCGTGTACTGCTACGCTTATGTAGTGTATTCCTGTGTGTGCATGTTTGTGTGTGTGTGTGTGTGTGTGTCGGGGTGTGCCTGCATGTGTGTCGCTCTGACGAGCACCAGATTGCAGCGCAGCATGAACGTACAGTCAAGCTGACAGACTGCTGCAGGACTGAAAGAAGGACGGGATCAAACTGGAGAAATGTGACAGCAACCAAACGATGTGAAAAAAGAAGAAATAAAAACTATTTAAACTAGAGAAGAAGAGAGAAAACAAGACAAAGTCCTAAAAGAGACAAAAAGCTGAGAGGAGAAGAAAAAAGAACTCAAACAAAAAACAAAACACCACAAGAGAGGAAGTAGGAAGAAAAAGGAACTTGATGCATAAACAAAGTGAGAGGACATTTGGGGATTTACCATATATAGTAACACTGTTTCCTAGAATAAGCTCCATTTCTCATACATAGACATGTTATGACAAAAATAGACTTTCTACAAAGAGCTGCTGAGTGGTTAGTGGTGGTGCAGAAAACACGACAAACATGGGTGTGTGCCTTCGCATGTGTGTATGTGTGTGTGGTTTTTCACAGATGCACAAGACTCAGCGCTCCATCTGTGTCTCTGATTCCTGCGTCTGTTCATCAGACTGAGAGGGAATCCTGAGCTTCAGCTCTCTGCTGCACACGCAGCGCGGGATTTTATCATGATCTTATCATGTGCACAAATTTACTCACTCATCCACAGACATGTTGCAACACAATGCCTGCGTGGAAAAAGAAGTCATGCACCTCTCTTACACTGTCAACTTAGAATTTCTTCCCAAGGAAAATAAAACTGTTTACAAAAATGTATGATCCTAAAAATGTGTTAACTTTAAACAGAAGTTAATCTTACATTTGTTTACAATAAGACAAAAGGATTTTTATGTTGCTTTAATGTAATCATGAGACCATAATTTGTCTAATTTGGCTGACATGGTGTCACATCATGAGTACATATGATGGCTTACTTGTTCAAAAGCCTTTTTTTCTTCAAATGATGTAAAAAGAATTTTAAGAAGCAGCTGAAAATAAACCATTGGAGGCACAAATGTCCTGACATTCCCCTTGCTGGTGGGGTTCCAACTCATGCTCTGTCACTTTCTCTTTCTCTTCCGCAGATAGTGTCCTCTTCTTTGCATTCACACTACTATGACAAGGCGAACATGCAGTAGGCCGCATGTTTAATGCATGACAGCTACACTCAGCTGTGGAGTCACATCTTCAAACCTCAGCTTGAACTAATTTTCCATGAAAGACTGAAAACACAAGACAACAGTAAACAGCCCAACTTCTGAAATGTCCTGGTAAAGGGATAAAGTGGAGTCTCTCTTAATATTCTGAAATTCAGATCTCAGATAACTTGATGACGTTAATAAAACCTACAAAGAATATCTGAGTTATTTCAAGCCGTAATACGACTCAGACGTTCCTCAGAGGTTCAGCTCCGTGATGGACATGAAGTTCTGCCTGATTTTCAGGTGGGTGAAGCTACATATTGTCCGCTGTGTGTTGTCTGCAGGTTGGAGTGTGCGCATGCGTGCACGTGTCTGTGTGGCAACTCTCTATGTGCAGTACAGAAATCATGAGGAGAGAAATGACGCGCTGTGGTGTAAATAAGATGAACAACATCAGACTGTTTGGTTTTTGCTACAAGGACAAGTAGAAAGCTGTTGTAGAGGAAACGTCAGTGCTTTGGTCAGGTTGACTCATGTAGCTGGTAAATGAAGCCGTTCATAGCTCAGCTTTATGTCCTTGTTAGAATATAGAGCAGGTCACATTTTGATGGCATGTGGTGATCCTCCACCTCATACAGAAAATATATTTTTGCATGAAGTTGCGACTAGTTTTTTCCCACACTCCTCAGGCCTACCTAGAAGTTAAAAAGATTCAGCTTGGCCTGCAATTCTACTTGTGTCCTTCACTCAGGCAGAAAGTTGGCGAGGTATTTGGCTAACTTCCCTTTGGGCTAAAATACTGTCAGACTCTTTTATCTTTGGCATTTTTCATTGATCTAATTCCAGAAGTGTGAGCAAGTGATGTGCCATAATTTAAATGAAGTGGAAAAGCAGCATAAAAAATAAGACCCTTAGAAACCCTAGAGAACTGTCACTCAAGACTGCTTTGGAGATCAGCAGCAAAACATAAGGAAATGAGGGACGAACCAGACTTTTTCACAGTATTACATATTATACAGTATTTCAGTTTTGTGTTTTTTATTTTTGAAACCGTGTTGAGAAGTCAAACACACCTCAGATCTGCTAATATGAGAGAAAGTAAGCATGTTCATGTAACATTACTGTTTGATTATGCTTCTGTTTAATGTAATGATGCTCTACAAAAAGGTGTTAGTGGACACTCTCCATATTGTTTGTTCTGCTGCTATTTATACGCTGTACACAGGGATAAACTGTGTTGACGTTTACAGGCCTGCATGCTTATTTGCATACACACGTCCATGCTGAACTCATTTAGGAAGCCATGCTTGTTTAGGATCTATAGCTTATTTACCATCTTGTCTCATTTCATAAGGCTTTGTTTTCTGTAAGCTTGTATGTTTGAAGGAGATTTGTCACACAGTCAGGCCAATGCACATACAGGATTTATGTCAGGTCATGACACTTTTCTGCCTGTTCGACCATTTTCATATCTAATCTCTGTTACACACACAATCCAACTTTAAAAACAAAGGAGACTGGACAGAGCGGTGCTCCTACCGTTACGCCTATTACAAAATAACACACTTATCGTTTTACACATGCACTTCCCCATCTCCTTTGCTATTTTCCACACCCCTCTCGTATTTCTCTCCCTCCATCCACCCATTCTTCTCTTTTGTTAGCAGTGATATTCAGTAAGCCTTTTGTTTAGACAACAGTGAGCTCCCTCGACCCCGTTCTGTGATTCAAAGGATGTGGCTTCCCCTTGCAGACACCAGTTTTTCCCCTGTTTAAAAAACGCTCTGTATAGGTTTAAGAATTTTTGCATGCATGCTTGTGTGCATTAAAAGGATATTGCATGTAATTTGAGAGTGTTTGCGTAAAATATGAGGCCAGCTTGTTTAATTCCCCAAACTCAAAATAAATAAAGAATTGTGGGTATTTGGTCTCTTTCTGATAACTTGCCAAAACATCTAACTCTAATATGATTCATTGTTGGCTCAGGCTCAAGCTTGATGACTAAGGAAAGAGAGTGGCACTGGCTCTAAGACATAAAAAGCAGAGTCAGAGACTGGGATAGTAATGGAAATGGAGAGAACTTGGCCATTTGTGCAAGTTCAGGCTGGGTGAGTGCTCCTTTCCTAATATGATTATATATCGTCTTGTCCATCTTTTTTTTTAGTGCCAGTTGTGTCCTTGGCCAGAGTTATGAGGGGAGGAAGTCTGGAAAGTCTCAGCAGGCTGAATAAGCTGAGTGCCTGGTCAAAGCACTGCTGACCGAGGTTAAAAGGACACTTTGATGAATAAATGGAAGGCATCAGCAATTACAGCAAATGCACAGGGGGTATCAACCAAATCCTGCATGTGAGCGCTTGGCTAAGCAGAGTCTGCACGATAAAATCTGCAGGTCTGAAGCTCCACTCGCAACGTGGAGCTGGATCAACACAATGGAGTCCCATCTTCACTAAATGAGATGGTGTGGTCTGCAGAGTGTGCTTAAATTAAATTAAGGTAGTGCTGACAGATGCCAGCAGGAAGCTAGAAAGCCAAATGCAAAATGCAAGTTTCCAGTGTTTCACATCCTACAAGTGGATGTGACAGCCCAGTTTGACTGAATGTGATCCCTCAAGGAACCAACACACGAATGTAAAAAAATGTATTTATGCTATCTTTTACATTAGATTACAGTGTTTTCTGATACACACTAAAGGCTCCTCGTGTTTAAAGTGCATGGAGGAATTTAAAGCATGAATGATGAATGCTGTTACTTAGAACAACTGAGATGTGGTGGTCTGCATCAAGATCTTTAAACCTTAAGTTTGTATAATGCCAGGCAGTAGCAGTTGTTTACTTACCCTTACAATAGCTCATCCTCGCAGATCTTTACTTGTGATCATAAGTTACTGTCTATTGACCATACGTTCACAATCTAGTAGTGCTCTCACATTTTCATCAAAGTTTAGACATTTCTTGTTTGAATGTATAAGTTGGACTGAATAACAATGAATTTACTTACAACATACTTACTTACTACAAAGTACCTTTATATTAGATGTTTATGTAGTGAAGTAGCACTATACAATTAAAGCTGAACTGAATTTAATCAAATTAGAGTAAACATATAATTTATAAATTACAGGTTGTTACACCGTTAGAAGAAGCGAAATCAGCTTGACCTACTGCCCTGCTAACATTTACGTAAAATAAACTAATGCTGAGTTTGCTAAGCTAGCAGGCAAAGTCATCATAGGTTTATCATCACACCAAATGTTCTGAGAATACTTTGGATTTTACTAATGCTGGGCTCACACCAAAAGATCTTCACGGTCGCAGACTAAAAACTCAAGTCTTTAATAAAAAATATAAAATAAAAATATTTTTAATAAAATAATAGTTTTACTGGAGTCCCAGCGTGCTCCCGTCATCTCGGTCGTTAGGTTTAAGCTGGTAATCTGCTCTGTTTAACGTCAGTCTTTCTCTTGGATCGGCGACAGTATTAAACGTGTTTGATATTATCGCAAGTCGCAGTGACAAAACACAATTTACAACCAACAGATGAGCTCTGACAAAAGCAGAAACAGGAATCCCGACAGTCAGAACACCGGCAAAAATGGATGAAAAAAAAAAAGACGAAGAAGAAGCGGGGATGAAACGTCGTCGTTGGACGCCCAGGAAGAGGAGCGGATGTTATGAGAAGTGAACGTCTGCTGTGGATCATTTATGTGTTGCAGGATCATGGAAATGAGAGAAGAATAGAAACTCATTCAACCTCCAGATGCTGATGAGTCGGTGTAACACTTAGTGGAGATACAAAGCCACACTTAATAATGATGTAATTCCCTGGAATGGGCAGATCAGCCCTGTTCCATACCAACTGTCCAACATATCAAAACAAAACGCTAAAAGAATCTAGTTGTAGTCTTGTAAAGAGTGATTCACAGTCTGAGACTAGACTGAGACTTAAAAGTCTAAACATTTGTCTTTAGATGTGAGCTGGGGTGAGAGGTAGTTTTCTAGTCGTTTGCAAATCTTTTCAAAGTCTTCTGATGTAAAGCCAGCATAAGTACATTTTGTAATGAAAGAAAGATATGGCTTTTTATCAGACAGTTAAAGATGCCTGACTGCCTGCCTTTTGGCACCATCAGCTATAGCAGGTAACTTACAAGAGGCTTGAAAAAACAACACCCCAGACAAGATAGCAAGATTTTAAAGCAAAGACATGCCACACACCTTAATTTCCTCCATAGATGGCTTTTAAGAACTAACAATGAAATTCCAAATCAAACTACAACTATCACACAGTACAGCTATATGACACCACCTTTTGCTTGTGAGACATCCTGGCTCACCACATTTCAGGAGCTAGGAGCAAGTCCTGCAGGATACTCATTTAAATAGTTGTGTTTTTATTTTAAACTTGTTTAAATGAAAAGCCTTGTTGTCTATGGTTAAGTAATGTGTGCTGTAATGTCGCTTCGCTCAGTCATTATTATTTATAGAAATTATCTAACAAGTCAACAAGAAAAGTGATTTCACACTGATCCATACAGTCAATAACTATGGCAGCTAATAACTTTAGTCACTCATAAAGCCGAATGGGATCCATTTACCCACAGGAAACTGAACTCTTCACTTCTAACGCAAACATAAGCCTCTTCAGTTTATCACCTTTAGATAAACCTCACTTTTTCTACTACTTTTTCCTACTCTGTGTTTACTGAAGGGGTGTAAATACAAGTGAGGCCACTGCCAATGAAGCCAGTGCAGCTTCACCAGAAAGACAAGGTTCCTACAAACTGGCACATTTATTCAGTCCTGCCAGCTCTAAAGTGGAAACATTGAAAGGGATGAGTTATTTTTATTAAAGAAGGGGAACAAAAGAGGAATAAATACTTTAGATCAAGTAAAAATAAAAAAAGGAACAACACAACCTTGGCAGAGAAAGATGGAGACAGACCTTTCTTGCATGTGCTAACACAGCAGTCAAACAGAGAACATCCAACAAGCTTGAGATAAAAATGTGCTAAAAACATGTTTGCAATGAAACTCTCAATATGTGCCTACACCTTATTTAAATTTGCTACAGAAAAACAGCCACTTAAAAACAGTAGAAGTATATTTATGAACTGAAAGAGTAATTAGCCATGTGCTCAGTTATGCTTCTGATGAGAAGCTTATGGTCACCACCAGAGCCAAATTCAAAATTCAAATATTTTAGTTTGGAAAACGCGTCATGATCAGTTAGCTAAATCAGTTTACTTTCTTTTATTAAACTTTCAGCTTCATAATTATCAACCTTGATAGTGTAGATAAGCATAAATGCTAAGTCCAAGTAAACCCTCCCAAACGTGTCTTAAGGCCCAGTGGAGGAGTGGTAGTGTCCCTGCAGGGACACCTCACTGTCACGTCCCCAGGTCTTTGGCTTGGGGTTGTGTTATTTTCATGCTGCTGCTAGATTGCATCCCTACGACTGGCTACGGATCGGACTGTGACCTCCCTCCTCGTCCATCTCCTCTCTGATTGGTCGCCGCCTGTTCAGCCTTACCTTTGGTGGGACCAACCTCTACACTTCTGTGATTGGACGGCTGTCGTTCCGCACTTCCTTTCCAAGGACCAATCAGCAGGACTCCGGGTCTTTAAAAAGGAGGAAGCGCCAACAATCGGTGCAGCTGTGTTACGTTAGGTGCTCAGTTTGCCAACTTGGGATTGTGGTTGAGATGCTTGTCTGTGAGAGCGCCTTTGTGGTTTAAGAGCATTTAGTAATTCTCTGTAGTTGGTCCACGATTGTGCTTTTTGTGTTGAGACGCTCCCACCTTTTGTGAGTAGCCATTTGTGTTGAGTTTGCATATGAGCGTTGGTTTCTCATTAGAGAACGTTTTGGTAGTTGATTTTTGGTTTGTACAGAAAGCTTTCATTTGTAATGTTAAGGATAATTGTTTGTTTTTGTTATTGACCTCTAATTCCCTAGCTTTTAAAAAGGGGTTGTTACACTCATCCAGAGGTTTATCTTAGTTTGAGTACAGGAAGTGTAAACCCAGTATGAGGACTAAACAAAGAGTGATCAGATCAAACTGGGATATTCAATATTCAACAAGTAAGGTTTGTCAGTAACTTGTGTTGAAAAAAAAGTCCATTCATAAAGTAAACTGTAGATTTTGTTTAATTTAAGGCTTGAGTTTTCAGTCAAAATTCACGTTTAGCTTCACCACTTCTAAGTTATACCAAACGCAGTTTTAATCTTCAAAGAAGTGGGAGGACAAGTTTGAAGACTGAGTTTAAGATAACTTTCTCAGAATACCTGGCACCTGTCCTCCAAACTACCAGAAAACTTTTTTTTTTTTTTTTTTTGTCTCCGAGCCTCCCAGACCAGCCGTTCCATTTTAGACGCTGAGGATAACAAGTCACGGGTTTTGCCCAGGCTTTGGTTTGAGGGTTGCACTGACGTGAGCCCGGTCCAGTTCAGGAGTGGAAGATTTCTTGCAGAGGTTTTGAAAAGAACTGCGTGGGTTGTGGACCTTCAACCCCTTGGGGAGCCCAATCAGCCGAACATTGCAGCGTCTGCTTCTCTTCTCCAGGTCAGTTAGCTTAGCCTTTAGCTTCCTGTTTTCAGTTTGAAGCTGGGTGCATAGTTTCTACGTCCTTCTGCCACTGGTAAACAGCATTTTCTTCCAGTGATGACATTCTGTTGTGGTGGCTAGGGATTGTTTGGACTCCATCCAACTTGTACTAAAGTTCTTGGAAAGACGTCTAGAGCTCGGAGAGCAGGGATGATCTGTGGTCAGCTTGGAGTCAGGTTTGCAAACATGGCCGTCATCCTCCCATCTTTTCACCTGGTTTAGTGGTTTAAAGTGATTTGTGTCATTGGATTTTAAAAATTCATGTTGGTCCACAGATTCATTTCTTTGCATTAACATGTTAAGTTTAACAGCTCTAATCATCTCACATTGGTATTGAATATGAGTACAAGTCCACCCATGTTATATCAGACCGATGCAAGTGCATCCCTAGTAGCTTCATCTGTTTTTGTTTTTCAAATTGCCTTTCTTTTGCAAGTCTTCCTCTCTGAATGTGCACAGTGGTGGTGTTCATGGGATTTCACCAACACCTGTCTATAAATAAAACTGACATCCATAAAGAATAAAAAATGTGCTTGTTTTTCATCGAGAAACATTGCGGTTCCAGCATTTCCAAAGCCACAAGTGAACGTTGAGCCAACAAAAGAACATCCTCGTGAAAAGTGCTAAAGAAAACCATCTTATATGATTGAGATCTCCTGAACAATCACATGGCTCTTTTGGGATTGCCCAAACTCACATTCATTGTTGTTTTAATTACCTGAAAAGGAATCCCGAAAGGTTGCGCTTTTACTTTCTAGAAGTCTCTTCAAAGTCATAATACATTGTGTAAGGTTTTTTTCTGTTTTTGGCAGCTGAGTCATTCTGTACAGTACCACAACAGGGTAAAAACCAAGAGACGAGAAGAAAGGAATGAAAGAGATAAGGGAGATAAGCCATTCCCAGTAGACTCATGACTGAAAGGTGCAGAGGAAAAATGTATTTTCTCATGTTTTCTTAGCTATTTCCTAAATATTGATGCATTACTTTAGTAGCTTGATAAATCTATTAACTCCACTTTATAGTTCACTTTCACAACGATAAGAATCTTCATCTCAAACATCACAAATACCATAAAATGCATAAAAATGTGCAGATATTAAAAAGCCACATCTTTCCAGTACAGTCACTTTAACTAAAGGAACTGTTCCTCTTTCTTTTCCTTGATTTCGCTCAGACAGTTTCCAGTAAGATGCACAAATATCTGCGGACAGTTTTTTTAAAACATTGACCTCTGACTTGACTTCCTGGTGAGCATCACTTTAAATCATAAAACGTATTCAAGCTAAAAGTGTTCTACTTTCTATTCCCACCACCATTTCCTTCCTGTGCTGCTTTACATCTTTGATTGACTGAATGGTTTCCTTCTATTTTCTATAAATGTTCACTGTCATCTGTTAAAAGTCCTCTGTGCAGCAGCTTTTGCTCACAGCTTGTTACAGAGATCTGGTTATGGTCGTGCACTGGTCAGGTTGAGTAGCAACAAAAAGGGAAGCATTGCTTTTGTGTTGTTTCAGTCAAGCACAAGGACCACAGGACCATGAAGATCTGGTCAATGGCGATAGTTTCTGATGAAATTGTGGTTCGGTTGTGTTCCAACTTTGCATGTTAGGGTTTTTAGGTGTGAACTGCTGAGAAATTTGTTGAGTTTAAATGATGGGCAGTTGCGTGAAGCATGGCTCAAACAGTTGGAGATTAAACAAAGATACTTGTTTCTATTTGCAAGTCAAAACACTGAGCAGGTGTTTGGCTCAGGGTTAGCTGACATGCAATGCTGTAAGCATTTAAAAAACAAGGAGAGGCTAGTTAGAGAAATTGAACCTATTTGTATTATTAGTTGGCAAAGTGTAGCACATTCATGGAAAGCAGTGGCACTTATTTTCATTTTAGCTTCATTTTAAAAGATGAGACAGTGCACATTAGCTGCAGCTTAAAAAATACACTGAAGAGGTGCTGCACCAAAAAGGTTGTTGTAAATACACACATGCATCGCTGCGATGCCATATGCTTACCATGCAGCCAGTGGGAACCTGGAATGTTGTGCTAAATCAAATGAAGTCTGGTGGAAAGGTGGAGCAAAGGAAGGCAATTCAGATCTGTAAGTGCCAAATAGCTCTTAGAGGAACTATTGAGACACACATACCCATTTTCATATACAAAGAAAGCATAATTGAGCCTTACTGCTTCCCCCCCGTGTGCTTTTCCATTACATGATGCCATATAATACGACTCCGTATGGGTAAATGTTTTCATGTTTGCATTAAAGAAGCACATTTTCTCACTGAGGTGCCCCTAATGATGGCTACTTTGATATCCATCTTGGGTCCTCCCTGTACTCCGAATTCTCTTCAGCAAGTAAAATTCAGTCTGATGACTCTTGTTTCACCACTTGCTCTGTTCCTTTCTCTCTTTCTTTTCCTCTCTTCCTCTAATAATGTCCTCCTGCACTTTTTGATGAATCAGCCATGATGCGTGGCCACTGTGCTGAGATCCAGTTGCTGGCGTGGGTCACAATAATACAGAAATACATATTTTTATAAGCCAGAAAGTTACAACGTGCTAATTTTAATTTTGCTCACATTGTGTTATCCACACACAGATATACACAATTTCTGTAGCCATATTTTCAAAAAATTGAATGGAAAAAGTAAGTGTATTGGTGTGTGTGCAGCTCTGACCAGTCAACACTCGGCAGTGTTTCAAGGTTGCCGTGTAGTTTTGGCTCGGCTCACTTGGTACCACAGCTGAAGTATTACCATAAAAAGGTAAGTATAGTTTTGGTTCCAAAGTATTACCTACAATAGACACTTGCACCTTATGGTACCACGTAATGGAAAAACACCACAAGATACACATCCTGCCTCTAAATATGAAACTGTACGGACAATATTCAGGGCCACAAACAAGATTAATGATCTCTTTTGATTTAATGAATTTTTAACTATAAAGGTGACATTTATGAGTAGAATGAGATGCACAGCTCAATACAGAAGCAAGACAAAACACAAACTGTTGGGTTTATCAGCTGAGGAGTGAGGCTCATGTGCACCACGCTCTAACAATGAGAAGATACAAGTTGACACTGCAGGAAAGAAGTGGCAGGAACTGTGATTATGATAATTATTATAATTAATGCAACTGCACCAGCCGAGGTGCAGCGTGAATAGAGCCGAGCACAAGTCTTTGCCTCACTCCAGCACATAAACACAACTATCATTAGCAGATGAGTGTTTTCATTCTGCTGAATCAGATGGTTACTCTCCATGTGTCGCATCAAGTCAGGGCGTGTGTTATGGCATGGACATCCTCACTGGTTCACACATGTGTGCATGTACATTTGCTCACACACTCACAAAGAAGCAGGTTTTGCAACGCAAGCTGTACTTGAAAAGAATGAACTAAATCAGATAATCTGTCTGATTTCTCAGGACAGCTGAATTGCAAAAGCAGCATGCTCCTGTGCGTATTTCTGAGTGTGGGTTGTGGTGACTGAGTCTTCTTTCCTGTTGAAGAGGGTTCAAGAAAGGCTGACAAACACCCAGAGAGTCTATTTTTGGCCACAGAAAGAAAGAGAGAGACAGATAGATGAAGAGATAGCAGGGTCAAAAACAACAAGACGTGCAACAGGGCGTAAAAAAGAATGAAAAGTAAAGCAAACAAAGCAGGGGAAGCTATTAAAAAGAAAATACAAAGTACAGTGTGAATGTGTCCTCTGCATGTTGTCTTGTTTTATAAGGCCATAATGGGACAAAGTGCACCAGTGACAGTAGCAGTGCATCAGAGGAAATGTTATGGCCTCTTTGTCTCATTAACAGAAACCTGCGACGTTTTCTGAAGAGCCAGATGTACACAGCATGTGCTGCAGAAAGTGATACTGCAGCTTAAAATAGGAACACGTGTTTCTTAAATTAACACGGTGTATTTAAACATGTTCTAATCTAGCAGAACCCCAACATTTTCTACCATTCTTGCAAGGTAAAGGACAAAAATATTTAAATGATTAATTTTCTGTGTATCTACCTAAAGACAGAAAACACACCGACACGTTCATGTTTGACTATTTCCACCACTAAAAACAATCCCCTCAAAAACATGACGTGACACTTTTAAGTTTATTGCTTTAACATTGATTGATTGATTGATTAAGTCTGAATCTGTGAAAATTGTCTTGATACTTTTTTCACTTGTGACAAAAATCTGCAAATCGGAGTTCTTGAGAAATATGAGAATAGTTGAGCTAGCATGGCCACATGGTGCCCTGATAAGGTCATAGAGGGCATTCACAGCAGGAAAGTTAGCTCGACTCAGTACGATTGGGGACTCTGTTCAGTTTCAGGGGCAACATTCTTCCAGACTGAGATACAATTCAGCCAAAGGAGCCAAACCTTTTGAATAACATGTTCTCTTCTCACCACAAGTGTTGCTGCACCACGAATCACTAATATAGAGGACAAGACAAACAATTTCCTCCACATCCAAGCTACCATATCTATCAACGCCATATACAGACGTGGACAAAATTGTTGGTACCCTTCAGTTAATGAAAGAAAATCTTGAATCTGACAAAAAGTAATAATAAATAAAAGTTCTATGAAATTTAACCAATGAAAGTCAGACATTTTTTTCAACCATGTTTCACCAGAATTATTTAAAAAATAAACCCATGAAACAGGCCTGGACTAAAATGATGGTACCCCTTAAAAGACTGAAAATAATGTGACCAAAGGGACGTGTTAATCCAAGGTGTGTC
>JBAFSZ010000006.1:25230808-25248738 GCA_036919955.1 Melanotaenia pygmaea | reverse complement strand
ATGTTTTTGTTTTATGTAAAGCACTTTGAATTGTCCTGTACATGAAATGTGTTGTACAAATAAACTGCCTTGCCTTGAAAATACACACGTCATAAGTCAAGAGATCAACACCACGTTTAGCAGCAGTAACTTGAAGTAATCATTTCCTGTGTGGCGTCGGTGGTCTTTGGAGGAACTTTGGCCCACTCTCCTTTTACAAGCATTCATCTATGCACAGCCTTTCAGCCTGACTTAGATCTGGACTTTGAGTGGACCATTGATCCTTTTCTTTGTTAGCCATGCAGTTGCAGATCTGATGCTGTGTTTGGGATTTTTGTCCTGTTGTATGACCCAGTATCAGCTCCAGCTGTTAGCTGTCAGTAGCATGGCCTCACATTTGACTCTAGAATATTTTGGTATACAAACGATTTTCTGGTCCACTAAATGAACACAAGGTGTCCAAGTCATGTGCCCCCATGCTAACTAAGGCCAGTAGAGTTTGAGATGTATCTCTGGAGTTTTTTGTATTCTCTCTGAGCATTGCATGTAGGTGTGTGGGGTGGACTTACTGGGAAGTCCACTACTATGAAGATTGGCAGAAGTCTCAAATGTTTTCCACTGGTTCATGTTTCTCACAATAGAATGATGGACTTGAAGTGTACAGACCTTACTACTGATGGGCAACAACATTTGCTTTTCTAAGATCATGGCTGATGTCTTTCCTCCTTGGCATTGTGTTAACACACACCTTAATGCTCCAGACCACCAAAACATCTACAGTTGGTGTTTATTCTCAGTCATCCAGTTGAAGTAATCCTGAACCCTCTGTTCCACCCAACGTGGAAGCATCGTGGAAGCGCCGCAGAGCAGCTGCTCAGCAGCTTCGAACTCCAGTGAGTCAGAGATCTTCCACCATTTCTGAAACACCCCTGAAGCACTGTGATGCTCCGCCTTACTGACAATAGTCAGCCTCGAGCAGAGGGGAGCGTTCAGGCAGGAAATCGGTTGATGAAAATCAAAGTGAATCTGGTCTATTTTAAAAACAAACACTATGCGCAGCCTTTGGATTTTTACTCTGAAACATCAGTATCGCCAAGCAGGGTCTCACTTGACATCATGGACAACAAGAGGTTTATCTTGGAGGTGGAAAATCACATATTTTTGTACGACGCCGTAGATCCCTACCATAAAAAAATAAAGAGAAAGCACGTGGGACCCTGTTCAACTGGCCAAAGGACCTTTTGCTAGTTTATTTTTCATTTTAAAAGCCATTAAGTGCGCCAGTTATTGTGCAACGTGGCAATCCTTGCGTGTTTGAGTGAAGTGGAGAATCCAGCCGTGGCAGAGACACGGTCTTCCGGAACGTTCCTGGTGTGACAGGGTGCCAGGCGGAAAGCTGGACGTACCGCTCCGCGGCACCTCCACGTTCGGTGGAACCGACAGGTATCAGCTTGAATAAGAGCAACTGAACAAGATGATGTTTTTATCTAAATTTTGTCACGATGGGTACTGTTTGGTGTCAAGTATTTTGAAAGATGCCTTCCAATAAAAAGTATTACTATTTATTACTAAGAACTTAAAACAGAAAATTTACTTTCCTTGTCACATGAATGAGACTGGTCTGGTCACTACCCGGAGAAAAAAAAGAAAAAGAAATATACATATATATAAAATAACTCAGCTTTGCAGTGTGAACATGATAATGCTCCGTTTTGAGGTAATTTAGATGCTTTTATAATTAAAAAAAACACACAGACACATGAGTCTGATTTCTCCTGAGCTGAGTCTCCTGAGTTATAAAAATAGAAATTAAACACGTTTTGAACCTTTAAATCATCTTGTTACAGCTTTATTCAAAGGCTTCCGGTCAGACTAAGTCGTTTGTAGCTGTACATAGAAACAAGGATTGAACAAATACTCACGATATGAGTCCGTTCAGAGTCCGCTTGGGGCGACCCCAGCGACTCGCCAGGCCCCGCCACATACAGGATGTTTGGGCTCAGCTTGGATGCCATGATGAGCTTCCAGAGGACAGAACGGCACGGCAAATGAAGGGAGATGGAAAAAACAGTGAAGACAACAGAGGGGAAGAAGGTGCAGAGGTGGAAAAAGAGGAGCGGATGAGGTGGAAACTTGGCCAAGTGGAGTAAGGAGGAAAGGAACGGGACGACGGGGCCACCCTTCTCCCTGATGTTGAGCTCTCTATCAACTCTGGAAAAGATGGAGGGATGAATTATTGATTAGGAGAGAAAAACTCACAAAAGATTATTTTTTCTAGAAGCAGGAGATGCTGACAACTCCTCTGGAAGTTAGGAAACAACCTAATACTGGTCCAACTGATACATTTTCCACAGCAATTTCAAAGTTGCAGAAGGGTGCTGACGACTCAGTAAGAGCCACTTCTTTCTCAGTTCCTCTTCCCGAGTTTCAGCAGTGTTTTAAAAACAGGCGTGCGCAGAGTTTAAGGGTGACAGAGCCAAGCCTGAGCATGAAGGCGAGGATTTTCATCTCTACAAGCATGATTCCGCCTTCTTCACAGGACCAAACCAGAGATGTGCGTCCGCCGGCTTCCCGCACGCGAGCATCTCGCATGCATCGAACCGGCGTCTGTCGACAATAAAAACATCCAAATAACACACACACAGGTGTGTGTTATTTGGATGTTTTTATGTGTGTGTTATTTGTGTGTGTGTGTGTCAGATCGGCGCGTGCGTGTTTCCTTGATTACGATGTGACCACGTTATTGAAAAGCCTGTCTGCATCTCCCACCTCGCCGCCCGCCCTCCTCCAGCACCGGTGACAACCAACTTGACCACACGTTTAAAAACGGGAATGCTCGGGCGCGCGTTTTTAACTCACGTGCGACTCTCTCTTTTTAATAAACCAAAACGGATGAACAACAGGTTTTCTCTGGCACCTCGTTCATTGTCCGTGCCGTGAAGAGCTCGCAGTGGACACGCGAGCATCAACAGTCTGTTAAACATATTCATGTTGGTTCCTCTTGTCATTACCCCCCCCCCCCATAACTCTATAACCGTCGCTACCGCGCGGCCACCTCCTCCTCCGCACACAAACATACCCCCCCCCCCCCGCGCTCGCGTGTGTCGATCAAAAAGAAGCTAGTGTGTACCTTTGCTTATCAGTTTGCCTCGCGCTGGTCCCCTCCGCCCGGACGTTAATCTGTGGCGGCGTGTCCTCGCTCCTGTTGCCCGGCCTCGGTGTGTCGTCTGCCGGCCGGCGGTCAAACGCAGCAGCGGCGGCGTGCGGGTCTCTCCGGTGGTGCTCGCCTTGACGCGGTCATACGCATAGCGTCGGAGCGGATCTGAATCAGGTAGGAAGAAGAGAAGGAGGAGGAGGAGAAGAAGGGAGGTGGAGGCGCGCGCGCGAGAGAGAGCGGCAGAGAGAGAGATAGAGATTTAAAAGCGGCCGTGTTGAGTCGCCTCGAAACGTCGTACCGAGGTTAAGCGGAGAGTAAACAGCGCGCACGTGCACGGTGGCGCGTGCAGGGAAGAGCACGAAGATACTACAGACTGGTCGCATAGACGCGGGATTGAAACGCACATATGGAATAATAGCTAATACAGGGAGCAAAGGGTGAAACAAAAGGCAGTTTGGGCTGAATTAAACGGGAGGGAAGATATAACCAGGCTGGCTGAATTTTTTTCTTAGTGGTACCTTATTAAACCAATTAGACAACAGGTGAGGAGGACAGTATTAGCCTCTTCACGGGCAACTCAGAAAAAGGCCCTACCGAGCTTTCCCACCCAAACAAAACACAGCTCAACACACTCCACCTTACAGCTTCTGCTCAGATCTCCAGTAAACCACAGAAACAAGGTGCCATATGAAAGCAGAAACTGTCCCATTACAAATTCTGTAGCAAGTAGAGGAAAGAAAAACGGAAGCATCAATAGTGTTTTACTTTTGCTCTCAATCTTAAATAAAGAAGAAGAAGAAGAACCACCTAAAAAAAGAAGAAGAAGAAAAAAATCCATCTGTTCTCCCATGACTGCCTTTGTTTTAACAGAATCATGAAGGTCCTGGTAGTTTATATGGAGATGTAGGAGGGGTTATAGTGAAGTATTTGCTCTTCCTATGACCTGCTATCTTGGGGTTCACTTCTTTCTGGGTTATGAAGGTGTTTCTAATGAAAGTTGGATGCTATCCCCTCCACCCCTCTGACCATTACTAGAGGTGTCAGTCCGCAACATCAGCTGGGGTGTTGCTTCTCTCACTTTTTTAGCTTTTACTTTTGCACAGTTCCTCATCAGACTTTACTAATTCCTGGATTAACTGGGCTGCTATCCTCTGGTTTTCACTGGGAGGCCTTATGAAGAATTACAAAGCAGTTATTTGAAATAGCCTCTATGTTGCTGCTACACAGTCTAGTTCTCACTGGCTTAGTAAAAAATGTGTTTATGTTCTTGCAGAGCTATACGGTGCATGTATGTGCCCCCACATGATCATTTTTAACATACCAACACCTTAACCCATGATAAGGATGTCAGATTTAGAAAAGCTTGCCTCTCTTTTTTTAAGTGCTTTTAACTGATTATTCCCTGACACCATATATTAGAAAAAAGAAACTGTGTTGCATGGAATTATCTTATGCACTGGATTAGTCTATAGCTTAAGGATTCATAATCAAATTTAATTGAATCAATGCACCGACTGACAATTGGAATAACACCCTTTAAATACGGCTCATATTTGGCAAAACAATCTCTTCTCAAGGCTTGGCAGCATTTAAGGTCCTTTAAGTTCCGTTACATGACCTTTCCTTGTCATGGAAAATTTCCTGTTTATTTACTTACTTTATGACTGATAGATTTTACAGTCAGACTCTTTAAGTCCAGTAAAACAAGATAAGATACATGTCCTGCAGCCGACCTCGTGTGTGCACTGCATTACTTCTTGATGGTGGTCATGCCTGATTTTGGGAATGCCGCTACAGTCTTTGTACATGTCCACCGAAGGGTTTTTGTCACAACACTTCTCAGAATTCATCACGTCTTCCAATAAAAACTTTTAAATTGGTCATTTGTTTAAACAATTAAATATGGTCATAGGGACTTTTTCTAAACCGGGGTGACCAGCTCCGATCCTCAAGTTGACGTTTAAATTCTCCAACACACCTGATGAAATTAAATGGTTCCTATTTTACTGCTAAACAGATCTACCTTCGGTAAAGTTACTTTGACCTTGATGGTTTTCCTCAACAGGGTAATGTCAAGTTCTTCCCAGCCATGTTGACCCATTAATCTCATTCTGATGTGCTACAGCAGGAAACTTCAGAAATCTGCAGGACAGCAGCCCCCAAGGACCAACTTCAGACACCTCTGCTCAAAACTATAGCCTCTACAGAAGGGAAATATGACTCATGCTTTTAGATGCGTTGGCACCCACAGTTTAACATCCAGAACCAGTTTTTCCGTTGTGGGTTTCATTCAATCAAAAACCCTTTTGTCTCTTTTTGTTAGGTTTAGGCATGATAATTATTTGGTTGGGGTTAGTAATCAAAACTAATTGGTTGGGGTTGTAAAACAATCATGACAAGGACTGAAAAATATTCTTTTTACAATGCTGCTGTCACTTTAATCAACACTATTTTCCTGGTTGCTGTGACGACATGTCCAAACGACACGCTGCTATTACACTTTCTCATTTTCTGTTTAGGTTGAGGCTTGTATTCAATCCTGTGGATTTTTCTGGAATTTTCACACTTCCAGAAAACAAAGATGTGGTGAAACAAACCAAAATGGCTAATGTTGTTCAAGAAAGATTTTATCTGAGTATTTTTAAAATTTGGATATGGCTTCATGCATATATCAAAAAAGTTGTGTGATAGCACAAATTCACATACACATACCAAGAAAGAGTTGATCTTTGACTTGGAGAAGTACCCAAAAAATTATTTCCCTGCTATTTCCAACTCTACGGTGTTTCTAAAGTGTTGTTGCTATATATGTTTAGTATAAGCAAACCGTGACTGGCTGTTTCACACTATCACAGCCTTCAGTCTTCATAGAAGCCCAGTCTATGTTGTCTTCATCATGAAGATGGCTCAGGCATCCTGTTGAACACAGCAAGAACATTAGCTCATGTTAAAATGAGCTCAACTCAGGCAATGCTGGCTTCTTATTCAGCAACCACAATCTTGATGAGCAAAATTTGAAAGCAGCATTGGCTTTTTATCTCCTTGTGAGGTTTAATTTACCAGCAAAAGAGCAGAAGCTAAGAGAGAAGAACCCTAAGCAACTGAAAAATGTGATTTATAAACCTTTAACAAAGTGATCATTGACTCCACTGAAAGGCCGCTTTTCTCAACGTCCTATTGTAAAATCATTGCCTCATTCTGTCTTTTTAATGGCTTCACCCTGGAGTAACCTTGATCATTTTCACGATTTTAGCAACTGGAACAACTAAAAATGGTGCTGAAGTCGGGCACGTTCACCACACATTCTCTGGTCTACAATCAGCCGCTGTAGGTTGACCATCACTTCCTGTTATGCACAGCTAATGAGGCAGATGTGATGTCACATGAATGCAAGCAGTAAAGTCCCTAGGTCAGTAATATTTGTCTAGATGGGTTTCTTTTTATGTCATACTCAAATCTTGCACTGAATCAGAAGGCTCTGATGAAAAGGTTGTAGAGCATCACAAGCTTCCACACACCGGCTACTGATCAACAGAGATGATGACAACAATACAAAGTTGGTGTGTCCAAATCTTTGGCTTTCACGTTTCTTTGTGAAAGGATCCAATCGACATTCCTGGTGCAGGTAGTGACGCATCTGTCCGGCTTCCAAATGCTGCTCAGACTTGCTCCCCAAACCGAAAGAATGTGCACTTTGACTCCTCCAGATCTTGATCTATTGGCTGATTGGAGCTTAAATTTCCGCTCAGTCAATAGCTGAGTCTACACTAATAGAGAGCTACAGTACCAGGAGAGGCATCTGCATTAATAAGGCAAAAAGCGAGACATGTGCACACTAATACAGACACAAGGACAGAGGCAGACACACACATACAAGTATACTAACAGCGCACACATACTGGCACCACTCAGTGCAATAGTAATTTGTTTACAGTTGATTAAATATTCATGCTGAATTAGCTCTGAGCCTGCCAACAGACACTTCATTTACACTGTGATTGCATCCTTCCCAGCCTCCCTCTCCACCTGTGTTTGTTGTTTTGCATTTTATTTTGGGGGGTTGATAGGTAGCTGTCTGTAAGTAGCGTGGAGGAGGCATGTGCATGTTAACAAGCCTGCCCCGCACTCACACCTGATGAATCCCCCTGATGATCAGGTGACGGTGTTACTGCGTTCATCCCTTTCCTCTGGTTGCCCTTGACAACAGTGAGAAGTAAAGGGAAAAAGGATGGAGATAAGGCAGAGAAAAATAAATAACTAAATATGATCCAATCATTCTGGGGTCACATTATCAATGAGTTGAAATTTAGCACACATAAAAACCCAAAGAAACATCCTCTGATTTATGCAACAAAATGTCTCCCCAAAAAAGCAAAGTTTGCTTTAAAATGAAAAAATTCAAACATCATTTCACTAGTGGATTTATTTACTTTAACATTAAGTCAAATTCCAGTTTAAATGAAAGCAGGTTATATCTTATATTTCTTAGATAACACAATTTATTGATTCTCTCACATCCCGCACAGAGAGGGAAAAGAAACAGAAGCAGGATAGATCCCCATCTCTCTCTCTTTTTTTCTCCACACACACACATGCACTTTATCTCTCACACACACATCCTTCAAGCTCTCCTGGGGAGCTGCTTACAGGCTGTCAAATTTCCTCTCTTCCCCATCCAACTGTTGCACAGCGTGAGCAGAAACCAGAGCCGAGCAATGAAAGAAACAGAGCGATAATTAGCTGCTCTGTGTTGCGTATCAATCTGAGGGCAAATTACTGCACTGTTATCATTATTATCATCATGCAAGTACCAGCGTACTGCTGCACACCCCAAGCTCATCTTTCACTTGTAAGTTAGGAATATATCTAGTGTTTATCTCCAGTAATGCGTAGCCGTCACACTGATGCAGCTGTTTGCAGTTGCAAATACAGAAATTCAAGTTTCATCACAGGAATAATTAGTTCCTTAAAAAGATGGCCGTGCCGTGATGTGTTTGGTGGTTTAGGTGATCCATCTACTGTTACCCGACATCTCAGAAGGGAAATACCAGTCCTAATCCTACAGTTATTCATGTTCTCACCCACAACAACCCCCCCATCAAGATGAATCCACACTGCTGTTGAGGTCCAGGCTCTGAAGAGTGGCACAGAGTTTCATGTGCATACCTCAGCCTTTTTCAGCCTGTTGCTGGCTTCTTGACAGCCCCCCTTCCTGGAGACTATTTCTGATTACCTGATGGTTCAGATGCATCGCTCTGTCCTGTGTTGTGTCTTTCCTGATATCCCCCACACCCCTTCCTTCATGCTGTAATTAGATCAGTGTTAAGCTGCTTAACAAACAAAACAAAGACATTCCTCTGAAAATGGTCTGTTAAAACGCAGCAAATGTCAAAATGAAAAACTTTTGAAGACCCTCAAAGAGCCTGAAGAGTCTTTGCTCCAGACCACTTTAAAATATTATGAGAAAGTCTGGCTGGTTTTAGCAAAATATAAAGTGTTAGTCTGAAGTGACTGTCAGTACAAAAACATCTTAGTAACATGCTGTTAATTATCTGTTAATTACCACAGTGTATAGAGTATATGCTTGTTTTCCCTTTTTTATTTGTAGAATTATTGAAATGCCGCACCTAAGTATAATTTTAAACTATTTCCATTTACTGCTGCTGCATTTCTGGAGTAAATATCACCCTTTATAATTGATAACAGTGACTCGGCAGCTTTCATTTTATTGAAAGTTGTTTGACCACTTTTCAGGGTTTTTTGACAGCTCCAAAGCTATGAGTTTTCCTTTAATGAGTTTTCTTTTGTTTGTTTTAAGGGACAGTGCATATTGATATACATATATAATGTAAATATGCAGGATTATAGCAAAGCTAATTTCCATTCTTAGTTTCTGGGCAGGCCAACAAAATAAAATAACAATAAGAATAATAATGGAAGGAGATCAAGGTCCATAATAATAAGAATAACAAAAAGGAGATAACAACATGTAATAAATTGTTTTCATTTCAATAAATGTTCAACTGATCTCATGTCAATAATCAAAGATTAGAAAAACTAAAAAATAAAGAAAAAATAGACATGTTTTCTCTCTGTTCCTCTCTCATTAATAATGTAATGAAAATGTGGATGGACATATTGTTCTTTACTTATTCCACATATAATACAGCTTGTTTTTACATCTTCTTTAAATAATATTATGCAAGTTTGATTTCATCGTATCACTTCAGGCTGCTGAAACACACTTTCCCTTCTCTTCTTCCCAACTCGTCATTGGAAATTCTAACACACACAAACATGAGAGGCTTTGTTGTCCCACTCCCACTCAGATCTTAATTGTTTTAGGCCTGATCTGTTCATGAACTGCGGGAAAGTGGGGGTTAACGGATTTGGCAAAGCACCAGTATGCTCAAAAAGGTCATAAAAGCCCATTAATGGGCCATGGGGGCATTATCTCAATCGATCTGAAATCGATCCAGAGCATATTGATTTAGGTAATTAGAGAAACAGGGGGGAGATAAATGAAAAGACGAATGGGGCAGCAGATGTTTCTAGATCTTTATTAATCTGGGATGGAGCTAGTCACACTCAGTGTTGTGTCTTAAGCTGATTGCAGCCCCCATGATATGATGAGTGCAGCTCATTAGCTGTGTAAAGTCTCCCCCTCTGTCATTGCATGCTGCATGTGTAACTATGCTGCCACCTAGTGATTTATCCCATTAAAAGAGATGATGAAGAAAACGAGTGAGAGACTGGGGTGAAAATCAGACTGAAAGACACAGAGTCCTTCCATAAAACAGGGTAGATGAGAGAGGAATTAAGGAGAAGAGAGCAACAAGGAGGGAGAATATTTTTATTATTCATCATCACGTTTGGCTCGGTTATTTCTGACACCAGGAAGTTCAATTAATACCTCCTCGCTTTACCACTGGTGACATAAACCTTAGTTTTTGCAGATAAATGATGCACTCTAACCCTTATGATAATATTTGTTTATTTACAATACTAAATTAAAACAAAGCAAACTAAACAGGAAATAAGGCCTTCAGTATTCACAAAATAAGTATCCCCCAAAAAGAAAGAACTAAGATTCCAATACTACTTTACAGCTCAAAACATAAACAAGAAATGTAACTAAAGGTGTCCTGCACACAGGCTCAAAGTCACTACTGGCGCTTAACAGTTACCCAAAGGAAACCAAATAGAAAGACAGCTGGGGTGAAGTACTGTGTCTTACAAAACACAACCACAAAGCTTTTCAGCCAACCAAAAGACAATTAGGACAGTAATTTATCTACAACAGCCTGGAGTTCAGTCCCAAGTGGTGAGCTGTGTGTCAAACTATGGTCAATCTACAGAGCTGCCTCCAACCATCACAGTCCACAGTATATGAAGGAGACAAGTTGTCCTGATTGGCCAGTCACCAAAGGTCCAGAACAGCTGGCGACCAGTCCCTTTGGAGAAGGGTGGGTCCAAAGGAGCAAGTCCCATAGCCAATCGTCTGGAAGCACTGACACAGTCATATTTGCATAAACTGCTTCAGGCTGACAGGCCTGGGACCGTAACAGTAGCCATACATGGTCAACTTAACAAATGAAAGTGTAAAAATGTATCAAGTAAAACACATCTTTGTTGTGAATACAAATAAAGCTGAAGTGACCTGAAATGGGCTCATTTACATAATCCATTACAACGGCCACATAAACTCAGGACAAAAGAGCAGATTGAGAAAAAATATTGTGGCAAGGAAGGCATAGAATGGAGCACAGACAAAATGATGGGGAGAAAACCAAGAGTCGAGAGGAAAATAAAGAGTAAAGAGACCACTACCCCTCTGTTATCCACTGAAGCTATAAATACCACTGTGAAATAAATAGATCAGCAACATTTGAGTCACCTGCCATTTGAAGTCCATTGCTGCTTTGAACAACCACACTGAGCCACAAGTGCCAGACTACACGTCAAACATAAATGCTCTGACGAAATATTACAGGTGAACATTGTGGGGGGAAAATGGGTTAGTGCAGTGTGAGTGCAATTTAGGAGTCAATAAAGTGAGTAGCAGCAAACACAAGGGAGCAGAGATGGACATCATCCGTCCACAGACAGACACACAAGAGGAAACACAAAGCAGCCATTGTCTGTTTGATTGGCCCAGCTCTTCACCATATTGGTTTCCATGAGAACACAAGACTGATCAAGCAGACAAGTGGTAACCTCAAAGAGCACAGCAACACGTCCTTTTAGCTTTTACAACCCGGCTTAATACAGAACACGCAAACACAGAGCTGTTAATAAAGCGACATGCTGGGTTGAGTTCATTAAAACACCCATCATCTCTATCTGTCACTGGAATTAAGACGCTGCTGCAGAATGCAACATTGAAGAGAAAATAACTCAGGGTTCAGTACTGATAAAGGTCATGAGTGGAAACAGTAGTTTCTAATTCTGTGGTGTAATGTGGGTATGTTCTGAGCCTTTTAGCATACTGCTGACGTACTCTACCCATTTCATTAGCAACTATTTCACTAACTTTGCAGATGGCACCACAAGAGGAAAAGAGGTGGAGCAGCTGGTAACGTGGGACAAGGTATTAGACTTTAGGTGAATTGTGAATCTCTGGTTACCTGCACCATCTCCCACAACTCCAAGTTGGAGGGGACCCCCATTACCAAGTTCCTGGGGTTACATTTGTTGTCATTAAGAAGGCCCAATAGTGCAAAGGTTTAAGCTTTCATTATTTTTCCTGAAATTGGAGAAGATAGTGTATTTAGAGTTATAACCCTTTCCTGGTGGGCAGGGTATCCTGGAAGTGATCCAGTCTGGATTTAAGACCCTTCATTTCACAGAGCTGACACTGTTGAGGGTGTGTAACAACACTTTGTTGCCTCTGCAAGTGCTCCAAGCCTCTGCTTTTATTATATATTTATTTATTTTTTGTGTTAGAGCATTTAATTAATTGGTGGCAATTGGGGTGTGAAGGGAATTTTAAGCAATATAGTAAAACAACTCTCCTGGAAAACATCTTCTACCCTACATTTAAGGTAGGGCTGGATGATATGGCCCAACTTTTATCACAATATATTTCTTAATTTTGGTCAATACGATATAATTCCGATATCGATATAAACAAAAAAGCCTCAGAAAATTATTTTGCCAAATCTATGAAACTCCTCCAGTATAACATTTTAGAAATAAAAACTGCACAATAAATTAATGTTAACCTTTTATATGTATTTAGCAAGACTAAATAAATTAGCCTTCAAACAAAGAAATTTGAAATCACCATCAAAGGTCAAATAAAACTTTTACCTTTCTCAGTATTAATATCTTTGACTTTAAACTACAACACAGGCTTATTATGTTTATTCTTAAAGATTTTAACAACAGTGCTTCAACTGTTTTCATTTAAAATAATATTTGAATTATCATTTTAATTAGTCTGGAACATGTCAACACTTTTTAACGTTTTAATTATTTTTGCCCACACTCTTCATTAATAGACATTAATATGTGACGGTAAACCAGCGCAGGATCCTCCAGCAGCAGCTTTGTACGTTTCATTTCCAGCCTGGTGATGAAACAGCTGATCTCCTGCTCTGATGCAGCAGCTGCTGCGTGAGGACAAGTCTGCGTAACGCCGGATCCTCCTTGAGAAAAGTAAAACTACATTACAGTCCCCAAAAGTCTCCAATAATACTAGAAAAAGTCACTAGAGGGGAGTGAAAACGAACAGGCTGCTGGGCTTGGTCGGGCTCATTGGCCGTGTCTGTGGTGTACGTCATCACTTACATAGCCGATGTGTTTGGCTTGGACGCCCGTCATTGAAACGCTGTAATCATATACTGTATGTATCTCAAAATATCGGAAATGCTTTCAAAACTCACATCTCTGTTATTGAATAAAAGTATATTGAGATATATACTGATATTGAATTATTGTCCAGCCCGACTTTAATGTTTTATATGTGGGAAATGCTTGTATTCACTGTCATTTGCAATGTGAGTCGTGGCTACTTATGCTAGCCAGCAGAGACGTGGTGCTCGGCTTTATTTTGGCCTGAATTATATTTTTTTTCTGCAGATATTGTGTGGAATTAAGTCAGTAGCTAACTGAGTACTGTCTGGCTAAGCATAAATATAGATATGTTCATATCTCAGTTGTGTACCATATAAGACAGCATGTTATGAAGCAATTGTAATATTGTTTTTGTTATTTGCATTCTGTTTACTTACAGATAAAACACACACAGACACACGCGCAAACCACACGCATATGCACTCATATCCACCCACTCTGAAAAGATGCCCATGGATGAAAAACAGACCAGTTGGATCAACTGTCTTGTCTCATCATTTCTTCACCAATCACCTTCATCCATGCCTACAGTCAGACAGCTAAAGAGACGTCCTAGCCTCAAGTAGTGTTCTGGCTGACAACCTATGAGAGTGGTGATAACTACGTCTGGCACCTTACAGTTCTTAGCACCTCAGCTACCTTGCCTACATTATGCCTACATGCTTCAATGTTGGTTTTTAGAATAGACATGGATTGGTTGTTATCCTGTATTTGACTGTCTAAGGACAGTCAAATCAACTCCACAATTAAGTCAAATTTTTATAATTTAAGGAAGGTGGCAAAGATTCAACCCTTTCTTTCTAGGCAGTAGTTGAAAATGGTAATTCATGCCTTTGTATCATCATGGCTGCATTACTGTAATTCTCGCTCAGTCCTAACTCGCACGTCTGCCACTGGTTCCTTTAACAGCACTGCATGGTAGTGACAGAAATCTGAAAAATAGAAAAAGTGTTTGTTCTATTGTTCAGCACTTTGGGCAACTGCTATATAAATAAACTTGAACTTGAACTTGAGAACACATCACCCCTGTCCTGGCATCGCTCCACTAGCCACTTGTACACATTAGAGTTCATGTAGAAGTCCTTCTGTTTGCTTTGAAAGTTTTAAATGGTGTTGCCCCAAGACCATTTACATGTCCCACTCAACCCTCAGGTCAGCTGGCGACACCCTCCTGGTCGTCCCATGTTTAAAAGCAGAGGTGCGGAGGAGACTGGTCTTTCTTTATCAGTGTGTCTAAATATGGAACAATTTGCCTTATCACAGTCGACACACAGTCTATTTTTAAAGCCCGCCTTAAAACTCACTTTTATTGGCCTTCAACTGCTCTTGAGACTTAATCTTACTTAGCTTTTCTATTGTTTATATACTTAATGTTATATAACTTTTATTCTTTGTGCTGAATTTTATTTATCTTATTTAATTTTTATGTTTTTATTTGATCTCCAATGTACAGCATTTTGTTTCAGCTGTGGCTGAAGTTAAAGCACTTTATATATAAAGTCATGGTGATAGTGATGATGAAAGGTCAACTTCCACATCCCAGTCATGACGTGTTTAACGGCAGCCCCACCATGAGTTTTTATGAACTGTTTTGCCAAATGCACAGCTGAAGAGGGACATGAACTAAACAAAACTACCAAAAAACAAATGAACCAAACAAGCAAACACTGGTGCCTGTCTGCAGGACATCTACACAAAGCGCTATACGAGCTGAGTAGACTGTATCATTGCATTGCATCTCTTTCATGATACAGAGACATCATGACAAGAACTGCTCCGATAACAAACAACTTCTTTCTTACCGCAGTCCGGGGATGTGACTCTAGTGGTGGATTTAGTTTTTATATGATTTATATTAACTGATAAATAAAAAATCCATTTATTTCAGTGAATGCTTTTTACATCTTTAGTATCATAATTCAAGAGCAGAGTAGACTTCAGTAATAACCCCCCACTGTCTGAGATAGAAGGCATGAGGTTAGTCAACTGTTCTGAGAGGGTGAAGTCACTTAATACAGCACACATGTAGAGAAAGTTGACAAAAGGAGGAAGTATAAGAGTGCATCTTTCCTCAAATCAAAAGCTCTTTAGTTTTTAAACCTAACAAAGTATTTAATTTGCCTTAATCAAATCAAGTGGTTTACACAGGTTTGTTAACAGCTAGCTTACTCGCTGACATTTATCTCATTATTCAATCAATCAGACATGTCAGTGGGCTTGGTTTACAATCAATAACAGCACAGGCAATAGCACTCTTCTGTTCACATAAATCAGACACCCTACGATGCTGTTAACCAACAATTTCTCAAAATATCAGGATAAAAACAACATTTTTTTATTTATTTATTAATTTTTTTTTAAAAACAACATAAAACATGATTTGTATTCATTCAACATTGAACCCGGCTATTTCTCTCCCTCTCAGGTAATGTTACGGTTGGCTGTGGGAACGCAATGAGCGGACATTTTATAAACCATATCTACACCCTAACAGTCTCGTCCTGACCCACACCCGTTGGTGGACATGAGGCTAAACAATCCATCTTCCCAGGTTTTTTAGCGCTTCAGGTTCAAAGAACAGAGGTTGGGCAATATTCTGTACTGGCATTACAGGCAGGGTTCATACAATAGTCAGCAATGGTAGTTTTTAAAAAGCTTGGTATTGAGGTTAGCATTAGTTTACCAAAACGCAAACTATGCTTGCTTATGTGACTAACTCTATGTTTCTGAGCCGTTGTAGAAGCAACTAGTGAATAGTTTTCGTTGCCCAGTAGCCTGGTACCAAATACATGGAGGGTATGCTTTTAACTTATTAGCATAAAAACAGAATCATGTATCGTTCTGCACCTCATCCCCTGACGGACACTTTAACTTCTGCTAGATGTTGACATTTTCACATTTCTGACTCTCCGCAGCTTCCGTAGTAATAATAATGTGCTTAAACGTGAGGTTCCAGTAGAGCTCTACTCGGTTGCTTGCATGACATTAGCGCACCACTAGATGTGAGTCTTACACACTTGGGGCTTTAAGTATGAGGAGGAGACTTATATCCATAAAACGTCTGATGGCTGGAAATTTACTGTCAGTTAATGTTGCCTAAATGCATATAGCAGTACTTTTAATGCAATTAATTATGATTAATCGTAGAAAATCACATGATTATTTGTTCAGACCTGCAGTTAAAGCACATTAATTTGACGTATTAATGGAATTTTATTCTGGATCAGCAGCTGAAAAGTTGTGCAAACTGTTCATTGTTATACAACTTTCAAACTGAGAAACACAGCAGTAGGTGTGCTGATTTTTCTTTATGCATCTGTGTTCTGTAATCATAGACAGCAAGGGATTGTGTGGTGAGTATGTGTGTGTCCTCATATCACACATCAATTACAGGAGCTGATAATTAAAGCAGAACAACACCTGTACTGCAACCACTGCAGGAACATCTGGTCTGTTATATAAACACTTCTCTTTCTTTTTTGTTTTACTGTTTTGTGTGTGGACAAAGGAATGCTTAAAACAGACCTACAAACTGCTTCAGCTCACACCTTCTTGAAACCACACACACTCAGAGATACATATAGTATGAAAGTGGAGCTAGAGCGAGTGCTAAGACAGATTGAGACTAGGTTGGGTACTTGTTGTGTGTACTGATGAAAGCATCAGTTTGTTTAGGATGTGCTGCTGCTGATGATGATATTCATCATAATATGAAGCTTACTGAGTAAGACACATCATCTTGAGGAGGTTTGATTAGCATTTAATACTTGACCTGCACCCATGACATCGCATCTCCCAGCATTACAAAGCTAATGTTCAGACTCATTTATGAGAATATTAACCTGCCTCCCGGCACATAACAAGACATAAAGAAGTCCAGAAGACATTTACTGTTACTGTATTCAGCAAAATGATCAGTCCAAGTGTGTGTGTCACCCTGAACAATAAATGCATGAATCCAAGGAATAAACAGTGCTGAAGTATGTAATAATTCATCATTTTTTTCTGTTGGAATTGTTGTGAAAGGGAAAACATTTATAAAGTCTCAGTAAAAATATTTTAGATCCTGAATGTCTCTGTCTTCATCTACTATGCAACATTAGTACTATGTAGGCTTTTTTTGTTTAAGTAGCAAAAATCAAAAGTTAATTAATGTGGAATAAGTATTACTTCTCTTCATCAATCTTAGATGAGGAGAGACTGAGTTTAGCTTCAATTACAGGAAAGTGATAAATAAAAGAATTAACAGAGAACCATGCAGAAGTCTTGATCCACTGTTTCTCTATATTTTGCTTCCAAGGAGCCAGATTTCCTTGTTATCTTTTAAAGTGGTTTTTGGTGATTAGATCTATAGGTTTTCTGGAGGTCTTTCAAAGTTTTTCTTCGGACAGTGACTGTTTGTTTTTTTGTTGTTAAAAAATTAACTGTCAAAAATTTGTAGCTGATCATTCTCAGACAATCCACAGACCTACAAATTATACCAACACAACAAGGTTTTCAAACCTGTGTTATATCTACACAGAACCACATTTTCCTGCTTTGTATGAAGAAATTAGATATTACGTTAGTTGTTAGAAGAAATTGGGTTAATTATTACATTCCCAAATAAACAGAAGAACTGGGTGGAAATTGTTTGCACCAGTTCTTATGGAGTAAAGAATCCCAGACCTCAACATTATTGGAGGATGATCTTGACAGAGAACAGAAAAAAGGAACTAAAATCTCTCAGGAAAACTAGAAAACTAGTCCGGAAGACTAATAAAGACAATTATACTTTCTTTGAGTGCACCTTGCTTTTCCCAGGTTGGACCTTGTTTTACCTTCAAAATCACCTTAATTCTTGGTTTCATAGATTCAACCAGGTGGAGGAAACCTTCCTCAGAGGTTTTCTCCATGTTGACATGACAGCATCACACAGTTGCTGCAGGTTTGTCGG
>JBAFSZ010000006.1:25181467-25208509 GCA_036919955.1 Melanotaenia pygmaea | reverse complement strand
GAATAGCAATGAACTAATGTTAGATATAAGTTAACAGTGTATAACTACAACAACAACAGAGAGAGAGAGCCATGGGAGGAAAGTGCAGAGTTCAAAGTTAACTTCCAAGTTATGAGGTCATTTTAAGTGATTTAAGAGATTCAGTCTCTATGCCCAGGCAATATAACGTCATAGATGTATTTGTATTTCCGTACACATTCACACAGCCTCTCTTAAAATGCTTCCACCTTTCTTCACAATTTGAAGAATTTGACCAACTCTTGTCACTTAAATGCTTCCGACTCATTTCACTCAGTTGGGAACCCTTTTAGCAAAGAAGACTCTTAGACCTGAGTCTGTTCCCTCTGGCCTGTGCTACCTTTTCTTCTTCTTCCGTACTGAGTTACGCGTGCTGCAGTCACTTGCTGCTGTCATTAACCCTTTGTTAGGCACTCATTGAAATACTTGGTCATTTCAATTTTCAGCCATAAAAATGAGTGTTATTAAATATTCGAGGATATTACAAGACTTTAAAACTTGGATACTGATTTGAAATAAAATAAGTTTTACAGTAGTAAGTACTACTAACAGTTTTTTTTAACCCCTTATCAAGCGGGGTCATTTTGGCAAAAACGCCTGTAATATGACCTCCAAACTAGAATAACTGCTGTTACTAAATCCTCTGGATTGTAAGTACAGGCTTGGGCTCTTTGTAAAGTAACACTCTCTAGTTTCACCCACAGCAATCAGAATCACTGTAAGTATTACTGATAAAAACTTATACACACAGGAAAAAATATTTTTTTTATCCTCGCCTAACCTGTTCGGACAGAATAAGACCAGTCTTGATGGGAAATATTGATGTTTGACCTATAGAGAGCCCTCAAAGGTAAAGAAAGTCAACATTTAAACTCTGCTTTTCTGTAAAAAAGGCTCTAGTGTTAGCGCTGTGGTTGTTGCGTGTCAAAATGGTTTATATCATGGGAAAGACGAGACTTTAAGCTTTCATTTGATGTGTATATTGTGGGCATTCATGACAGAGGGGCTTGCACACACGGCTGCAATGTTGTTATTAGTAGTACCGGGACCCGTACGTCTGCATCGTAAGGGGTTAATCATTTTTATGCAGAAGACCGATCTTAATGAAGTAGCTGGGGTTTAGCCTGATCTTTGATGATTGGTGTGGAGAACTCATTGTGGTTTTATGATTTTCATGGACTAGCATGCAGAGGCATTTTGTCCATGAAGCGTACATATATGGTTTTTCATCCAAAAAAGGGTTAAATGTACCATGTGTAATCAGTGGCCATGTTCTTCCACATGTAAACATGTTTTATCTGTGAGTGGATCCAGTGGTGTCAGGTGCAGGGGTGACTGCACTACAGGTAACTTTTACAACATTGTGTTCATGTTCTTCTATGTGCCTTTTAAGGCATTGCATATCCCAAACGGTGCTCTGCCATTCATCAGTTTTAAAGTTTTAAAGCTGGGAAGCTTTTCATAGTAAAAACAGCTGGCATGTATGTGGACCCATGGCAAGAAGATAGAAATGGCTCATTCTAAGACAAAGAGAGTAAAACAAATTTAATTTTTGGGATAATGAGGAAGATGTGTTTGCTGTCTTAGTATCCTTGTTTCTCTGCTTTATAACACATACAGATCTTTAAAAATATATTTTCTCAACCACATTAGTTTTTAAAATTCTTCAGTGTTTTGAAAATGCATTACATGCTGTATTTCCCCTTTGTTGTTCCGGTGTTCACGATTAACAATTAGGCCTGAGTTATACTTACAGTTACATGAGGTAAAGTGCATTACTGACTTCAATGCTAGAGGCGGTCCTCAAGTGCATTAACACAAGGTCCGAAGAATTCACAATGGCAGATAACGTTTACATTCTCAGAAAAGAGCGGTTTGAATTACAGGGGAGTTGAGGGGACTCTAAAAATACTCCACTTTCAAGATATATTGAATTTTGTTTTCCATAAGGTTCCTAATGCTTCTGAAATAGAAAAATACCATTAATTTGCAAGTGTTGCATGTTTAATAATTTAATACATACATGTTAATATGACACAGGTGATCCATTCGGTTTCATCCCTGTGGACAGCAGCATTGTTTGTTGGGTGCTGTGAGCCGTCCAAGCAGCCGCCTGTTAATTTGCTGCTTTAGTGGTTGTTCCATCATTATATGATATAGCTTTGATTGCATCAGCTGCATGCAGTAGCAGACTGGCAGTAAACCTGTTTCTTACTGTGCTGCTGTGTGTTAACATAAAATACACATGTCCAGGTGACTAGTAAAGGTTCAAAAATCAGGGTGCATTTACACCAGGATAGGCCGCTAGCATCAGGGACTTGGGACCTGCTTCAACTGGTATTCTTCAGGACTGAGACTGCATTCACACTGCGCTTCTCAGACAAATCAACACTTTTAACTCTCCGCCAGAGGCGGCGCTGCTCAAGAATTACTGAAGGAAAAGGCCACACACACAAAGAAGAAGAAAACTCTTCTTTAATGCAGAACAATTTTGGTTTCTAGTACATAACAGCTACATGTCGAGCTGCACCAGATCCTAGCGTTCTTTGGCTGATCAGAATTCTATTAGAACTTTTACCAAATTCTTCCACGCGAGTCATTTCTCCCATCTAGAGCTACCTATCATGTCTACATGTTTCGGTTGTGTTTACTCACAAGGCTGAACCCACACTGCACTTTGTTTTGTAGCCCGCTTTGTATTTGGTCCACTACAAGCAGACCAAGACCCACTTCTCTGATTCGAATCAGAATTTGTTTGTGCATTCACAATGCACCAAATGAAGCGGACTTTCCGAGCAAACGGACTAGGATTGGGTTCAAAAGGACTGGTGTGTATGTGCCCTAAGGCTCCTACCAAATCCCCTTGGGGGGGGGGGGGTACAAGAAAAGACAGGGTAGACTTGAGGAAGCGGAGATTCCTTCAGTGTCTGCATTGCATGTTGTGGAAAGTGCAACCAGCTTTGCAGCCTTCTGTTGGGGCGGCAGCATCAGAACTAGACCTAAAGAAGCTGAACACACTGATCAAGAAGGCTGGTTCTGTGTTGGTTATAACTCTGGATTCACTGGAGTCGACTGTCCAGAGGAGGGTGTTGCTCAAGCTGCTGAACATAACAGCTAATAATTATTCACGTCCTCTACACAACACAATAATGAAACAATAGTGTGTTCAGTGAGAGGCTTCTTCAGGTCTGCTGTAACACAAAAAGGTGCAAGAGATCATTCCTGCCAGCCCCCTCTGAACAAGAACTTAAATGGCCATTTATTTATAACGAAGAAAAGACGAAGAGTTTAATCGACAAGTCTGTATAAGATTCTTCTGAAGACTTCATAACGTTCACTTCTGCTGTTTCATGTGCTTTTCCTCTGACCAGAAAGCCGAACACACACCTCTCACTCTGCTGCAGATTGTTCCCGGTTCAGTTTTTTTCCGTTTGCTCCACAGACGACGCAAAGTGCCCCGCAGCGGACAACACTGCCGCCTTAATGAAGCAGCTGGCTGGCTGCATACAGCCTCCACACGTTGCGAACACATATGGAAACCAGCCCGTGAAAAGATAAAACATAAACAATAGAAAGAAGGCAACGCGTGCGCGTGCACCTGCATGAAGATGCAGTGGGACATCCAGCAGCTTGGAGATTACATAAGCACCATCCCGCCGTAAAGCTGGTTTGACTGGCTGAGTACTGCGGACCACAAACACGCGCGTGCACACGCACTTTTCCAGACGCAGCATCATAACTGAGTCGCTGATAGAAATGACTTTCAAGGAGCATTCTTTGTTCCTCCATGTTTTTCTTTTCTTCACACATGGCGACATTCAAAGCGGAGGACGGAGGAACAGTTTCACCTTCAGGAAAATTTGGGAGGGAGTGCAAAGTCTGTCACGCGCCGCTCTTTTACGTGGATTGTCAGTCACACTGTGTTGCCTTTTTCTCCCATGACTGCTTGTAGAAATAAAAACAGATAAAATGATGATAATAATAAAACATAATGATGAAAAACCCAACTTTAGTTAAGGTGGGTATATGAACCATTCGCCCTCTCACCGTGATTCACACACCGACCATGATGACGGTGACTGTAGGAGCGGAGACTTCTGACGTCAGAAGAGGAGAATGACAAGCGCGTCCAATGAGGGGCCGAGGATGTGAGGCGCGAGGACGGTCCTGCCGACAGAAGGCTAATAACCATGCCAACCGAGGAATATAGCGCGCGCCGCTGACTGGGGGAGAAAAGGGGAGAACACGAGGGGGGAACCCAAAAAGAAGACAAAACAAGAAAACGTTCTTATAAAGAGGATAAAGGACAAAGAGAGGTTTCCTACTTTCCTTCAGGGCGCACGAAGACGGAGCTGGTAATTTTCTCAGTTTTTTCTTTCTTTACGCTTCTTTTTGTGTGTGTGTGTGTGTGTGTGTGTGTGTGTGTGTGTGTATGTGTGTGTATCTGTGGCGTGGTCTTCCTCCCATCCTACTCCACTCCCCCCAACCCCTCCCCACCTACCTTTCTCGCTCGCGCTGGCTCAGGGACTGCACTGCTGCAGCTGAATGAAACTGATCAAGGTAGTCTATTTATTGTTCCCGCTCTTGCTACAACACACACACACACACACACACACACACACACACACACACACACACACGTTTAACAGCTCGAATTCGTTTCATTATCTGCTGGTGTCTTTATGGAACAAACAGGATGCACGCGCTCCCGTTTGGCCACCCGACCATCACCAAACAGCTGCGGGGCTTGCGGTGCTGCTGCTGGTGGTGACCTTCCCTGGCCGTTTGCAGTCGGTGACGGTGTAAGCCGCGCGTGCGAGTCTGTGCGTGCGTGCACACGGGCATAAAAGCAGAAAGAGAGGACAGTGGAAAAACAGGGAGAGAAGAGGGTGTGTGTGCGTGTGTGTGTGTTTGGGGAGGTGAGTGAGAGGCGAAATTTTTTTTATGAATGGAGCTCCACATCCCTTTTGCGCGTGCGCGCGCGCTGGCTGCTTGGATGGCTGGACTAAAATTAGCATCGCCCTGATTTTTTTCCAAACTTCATCCCTGTGCGCAGCGGCAGCAGCATATGTTTATCAGGATTCGTATTAAGGAGCCTCTTAATGTAACCGTGGACTCGCGTACGCGCACACGCACACCTGTCTGGCCACGCGCTCATACACGCCACCGGTGAATAGAACAGCAGCTAGCGCTGCGCCGTGCCCCAGGACGTCATGCACCATTTTTAGAGACGCTCTAAAAATAGAATTAGTTGAAGATGGTTTTGACTTCAAGAAATGTCAATGTCTTCATCCTCGTTTGGCACCTAAAAGGTAGGCACGCGCCACATTTCAGCTTTAATGTCTGGAAGTTGATTTAATTGTGTTGTTTATCTCTTGAATATGAGTGTTGCTAGCTTTGTCACGTTGCCTTGAAGCCAAAATGGAAAAAATAACGTGTCTTTTATGGAACAGTTGTCCTCCTGCGAGTGTCCACACCTGATGTTGTTAATTACCTGTCAGCGACGTGAGAGCGAGCTGCTGGTGATGCAAGTGCTAAAGGGTCAAGTGCATGGCTGTTTCCATGAATGAATGTCTGAGTGGATGTAAATGACTGAAATGATGTCTTATTCACCCCTTTATCAGAGGAGGGGGACAGCTGGTAACAGCGTCCTTTCTTCCTCTTTCTCTGTCTTTTGTCTTGTCCAATTCGCTTCTTTCACATCACGTCTTCTGTTCCTTTCCTCCATAACAACCTCTTCTTTTTGTTGCCTTTTTGAGATCACTTTGAAAAACTTGCCATCTTCTGTTGTTCTTTCTATGAGCTTCACTTGGGTTCACTCTCATCATTTCTTCATCCTCAGCCGTTTAAACTTTTCTTTGCCATATCTTACCTCTCTATGGCCATCTTTGACACCTGATTAATTTATATTCCTCTATTAATTTTTCCAACTCTTTTTGATTCTCGTCTCCCCTTTCTGTTTTCTCTCCTGTCTCTCCAGCTATGATTCTTTCCCTGGCTGCCGCAGCAGCCATGAGTAGCAGTTTTAACTCCTCCTCGCCCCTCGATGCCTTTGACTCCTCCACCTCCTGGAGCCTAGGTGAGGACCCCACCAACTCTTCTTCTGAACCTGTTGTGCGAACTCTGACCCCTGACCTCCAGCCAGCAACTACTGCTGTTGCCATCCAGGAAGTCAGCCCCTGGGATATCGCGCTTTGTGTAACAGGGACGCTCATCTCCTGTGAGAATGCCCTGGTTATTGCCGTGTTGTTCTACACACCGACCCTTCGAGCCCCGATGTTCATCTTGATCGGATCGCTGGCGGTGGCGGATCTTTTGGCCGGCCTGGGCCTCATCTTGAACTTTGTTTTTACCTATTTGATTGACAGCTCAGTGGAGTTTGTGACGTTGCTGTCAGTTGCAGTGCTCATCTCGGCCTTTTCGGCATCTGTCCTCAACATCCTTGCCATCACAGTCGACAGATACCTGTCACTGTACAATGCTCTGACCTACCACACTGAACGGACGGTCACCTTCACCTACGTGATGGTGGTCTTCATCTGGGTGTCATGCCTCACGCTTGGCCTTCTGCCGGCACTTGGCTGGAACTGCTTGAAAGATGAGTCCACATGCAGTATCTGCCGACCCGTCACCAAAAACAATGCTGTGGCACTCGCCGTCACCTTCCTCCTGGTCTTTGCGATGATGATGCAGCTCTACCTTCAAATCTGCAAGATTGCATTCCGCCATGCACAGCAGATTGCAGTACAACACCAGTTTGTGGCCATCTCCACCACCAAAGGGGTCTCCACACTGTCAGCCATCTTGTGTGCCTTTGGGGCGTGTTGGCTGCCATTCGCCATGTACTCCATCGTGGCTGACTCCAGCTACCCTGTAATATACACTTACGCCACGGTCCTCCCAGCCACTTGCTGCTCTGTGATCAACCCCATCATCTATGCGTTCCGAAACCCGGACATCCAGAAGTCGCTGTGGATGGCATGTTGTGGTTGCGTCCCATCCAACCTCTCACTAAGACCCAGAACCTCCAGTGATGTGTAGCACGGAAGGTTGGTATCTGTTTGGCATGATGCTCGTTGTGAGTCAGGGATGTAGGAAGGAGAGGATGGGGTGGGGAGAAAGATTGAGGGTAATGGCTCTACTCCTCAAATCAGGGCTGGAAGGCTGATGACGAACGCTGTGCTGGCCACCGTCCAAGTGGCACAGCAGAATATGGAGAGGAGAACAGCACATGGTCAAAAAAGATAAAGCTAACAAAGATCATGTTCTGTATGTAGGTTGAAGACAACCAACAAGGTTGATGTTGTGAAGATGTTGTAAAACTAGCTGCAAAAGCATGAGTTAAGGTATCTTCTTAACGGTTACAGGAAAGTAATGGAGGGTTGTTTTAAGTGACTCTTACAACTCTCCTCCTCTGGTCTGTGAGAAGTGAGGCCTACTTCTCAAGAGTAGCATATATATAAATATGAAGGTGAGATTTTGGAAGGAATGAACTAAATCTCCACAGGACCTGAGCTTGGGAAGCATTGAATGGTTATGCAATCAGGAATGAAACAGTCTCAAAATATTGTGTTTTCACTGGTGTGTTTGAAACTCAGTGTTGTGTGGACAAAAATATGATGAGCTAAATATACTAAATGAATGACCTTCAGCATTCTTGATGAGCTATCTTTGTAGTCTTTAAACAACATTATTAAAACAACCATGTTCCCTTTATCTGATGCAGATTAAGTAGTTAATTATTTTGTAGACAGACTGCAACAAATATTAAATGGCAGTAAAAACTACATGCTTTCATGCTAAATCCATTATGATTTTTCCCAATGCATACAGTACCTTGCCAATTTTAAAACATAAAAAATGATCTACCTGGCTCCTAATGCATAGATAACCCCTGCCAGTTTTTGAAAACCCAGGGAGGAATTTCCATATTTAGGCTGGCGTGTGTTGTCCTTGGCGTGATGAAATCAAATCTGCTCCGTGTTGGAGAAAAAATGGGTTTCTCAGCCTGCTGCTGGGCCGTGACTGTGAAGCAGAGCTGAATTCAGCACCAAGGACAGCTCCACTGCAGAGTGCGGCTACCCTGGGAACGCTCACTGCTGTGGGGGGAGCGGGTAAGGGGAGGGGAGGGCATGAAAACTAGGCTATGCTGTTCTCTACACCATCTTGACAGGGAATGCAAGACTGGATTTAAAGGGAAATCCTGTCTTTTTTTCCAGTTTTGTTTGGCTCGTTTTTCTATTTATCCAGATCCCTCTGCTTTGTCACCTGCCTTGATTGTTCAAAGTCTAGACCACCTCCCCAAAAGTACACAGCCCATCTTGTGGTATTCATTAAAAACATATTAATCCTGGCCATGGATTACTAATTCATGGGAAGAACAGAAAAAACTTGTAGGAATTTCTGGCTATAGCATGCATGTAACTTGGAAAATTTGGAAGTTATTTAATTTTATTTACATTTTGTGATGAATTGTAATGATTAAACTGACCTTAATGGATTAATCTGATTCAATAAATTGCTACGAAATAAAAATAGAGACGGGACAACAGGTATGCCTTTCAACAGTGGCCGGGCTGCTTTATTGTCACCCCAAATCTACAAATCCCACAAAAACAGCCAACGGTCTGCTTACTGTAATAGTAACCCTGGAGGTAGATTACAGCCTACTCAAAAAGGCTGTCAACTCAAATACCCCAAACTATTTAAGAACAAGATGGCTTTCATCGTGTGCTGGGATCTCGTGTGCTTGAGCACTCTTAATTCAGGGGCTTATGGTGCATGGTTTAAAAATGAAATGAAAACAATACACAGACATTGGGCAGGTTGTCGATGTATTGCTAGCGTGTGACCATGGATTAATTATGTTGTTCCCCGGCAAGTAGTCCGTGGCCACACAATAGAATATATTTTCTTCAGATGTCACAAGATGGGCTCTGTTGGTTGTTTCCATCCCAACATGTGCTCTATAGTGGTCATGAGAGAAACTGCATGTGAAGTGTAACAATGGTAGAAAAAAGTGGGATGTTATTGCCTAAAACCCAGGCAAGAAATGACGTAAGTGTTGACGTAAAGTCTCATATTCAGTAAAAATAGCCAAGTGCTCAAAAAGATTGTATCTAAACAATATTGGCTCATTTAAAATGTGTTTCCCTACTGCCACCTGTAGGGGGCAGTCCTTTACAGGACACCCTTTGGCATGTATTTAATGGTATGAAGAAACAAACTTTTAGTTCTGCTTGACTGAGCCAATACAAAAACAATAAGACAAACAATGTTAATGATAATTCTTATCTGGCTGTAAAGCGTAGCAACAGAACTGTAATATATGGCCCAATATGAGTGAAACAAAAAATCTTGTCCAAGCAGGAAGAATTGTTTATGATACAAAGTCCTTCAGTTTACCATCATCTGCATAACTCTGCTGAGGCCTCTAAATTTAGAGACAGCACTCCAGCTCCACTCCTCAATTGATTATACATTAGCTGAGCTGACCACAATCCATACAAAGTCATCTTTCATTGGAGGAGGTTTGGTCCAGTACAGTCTGTTCAGCTTATATTGCAACTTTAAATAACCTGGATGGTTTTCATATTAAAGCTAAAAACATGTGTATGTGTATATGTAGTCCCATGAGCTAAAGCCTATCTAAGTTTACCAACAAATAAAAATCTACACTAGGGGTGAAAACTGAGGCAAGGCAGGTTTATAGGACATTTCATGTACCAGACAATTCAAAGTGCTTTACATAAAACATTAAAAGCATTATTGCGAAGTGCAGGAAGCAATAAAAAGTTAATTAAAGACAAACTTAAAAAAGAGGTAAAAGAAATGAAATAAAAACAGAAAAAAGCTCAAGTAAGACACATAAAATGCAATATGGTCTATTTTCCCCTACTTTGAGCTGAACACCCCCATTTTCAATTTCCAGCTTGCAGCCTGTTAGCTGGACTTTTTTTTTTTGCCTACATGCACACACACACGATTTCTGCCTGGAGGCGCCTCTGAAGGCTAGACGGGTTAATGAGAGAGACGAGGTGACGTGGCGTGAAATGGAAACGCCAGGCAAGGCGCGTTGTAATGCTACCCCAGGTCACATCCACCACACGCGCTCAACAGGATGGAGTTATTTCCCACTGAAAAGGCATCATGTAAGTTAAATCCAGCTAATGTTATTAACATCGTGACACCAGGGAGCAGGCCTGATGTTCACAGGATGGAGGGAATGCCGTGAGGATGAGCTAGAGAGGCGATTATTCCTAACCTCCAACTGCATTTAAAATATCTACAGAGATAGTTTTCTGACTCGTGTTTCTCTGCACTCCCTTAGAAAGAGTTACCATGACTAAGCCACTGGCACATTGCTAATATAAGTGTGTGGGAGGTGTACTGGCTTTGGGAAAATCATTTATGGAGACTGTATGGGCTGCAGTTTAAACTAGTAGAGCAATGCTCACCACAAGGAACAAAAACAAGGAGTTACTTCAAATTCAAAAACACTTTCTACCAAATAAGTCACAACAACAGACGAAAGCAAAGAACATGACCTTGAAAATGGGGCACAGGAGTCGAAGTTATTTCAAATATACTTTTTTTCTATTGTGTAAATGAAAACTTATAGTAGCAGTATTTTCTACTTTTCTTGACAGGAAATAAACAATCAGTTGTTTTTGCAGCTGCTGTAAGCAAAACAACAGCTGCACACGTTTCTGTCAGACATAGTGAATAACCTGTTTCCTTTTTCTTTTTTATGGAACAAAAACTCCTTTGCAATAATGTCCAACTGCATTTTGCTGTGTACAAAAAGCCACAACTGACAAGCAGAGAGAGAAAAAGAGGCAGCGGGCTTTGAGTGAGTATCAAAACAACTCAAAGTGAATATTTCAGAGAAAAAAAAAACATTTTATTGGCTTGGATTAAAAAAGACAAAACAAAACAAATCTTGGATCTAAGCTTGAATAAATGGAAATGCATATGAAGCAATTGCTCCATTTCTGTTTATTAATGTTACATTGCTGAAAGAAGTCCTGCCTCTGGAATAAGTTTTATTAGCTACCGTTTCATGTATGCTCCAAGGTTTAAATCGCCTATTACAAAAAGCCTTGACGACCTCTCCTGCTCTCTTTTGCTCAAACACTGGCATTGATGTAACTGCCTAATGGTAACCACTTGCATCAATAATTAGATGAAATATATTCAATTACCGTGAGGTTGGAAACATGAAATTGATGAAGTGTGGTACTTTTGGGATGCTTTGGGGGGAAAGTAATCAATTCTTAAGAGTTAACTGAATCCATTTCACACAGTAAAGTGATACAGAAAGTTCTCTTGTGTGCACAGTGTTAAGTAGGATTTACAACATTAACCTGTATTTGGAAATGCTAGATGGGACATATTGAGCTGAACATAAATTTGATGAGGTTGATAGCACAGCTGTGCAGTTAGGAGTTTTTCTTAAAGAGCACAAATAACTATAAATTTGTTTATTTGAAGAGCTACACTTGCACGGCCAAGGCTAACATGCTGGATGTGGTTTTTAAACTCACATCCTGACATTTCTTTGTGCTAAGTGCGGATCAAACGGAATTTTAAAATCAAAACCAGAACAAAAATACACAGATATTTAGATTTTGTGGATTGTTGAAGCCATGGTTTGTGCCACATCTTAATAATCATGGCCTTTAAAGCAGCAAAGTCAGAGGATTTGAGGAAGGTAGCAAGCATAGCTCATGTGCTGCAATGAAACTTTTTCCTACATTTAACATTTTTCTTTTGGATTATAAACATTTCCACTTAGAAGTTTTTAGAAGTCTAGAAAATAATGAGCCAGGAGTCCATTTAAGCCAAAGCACATTTGGACTAATCTGCGTGAACTCATTGTGCTGTTAGCTTTCTAGCTAAAGAGCTTGCAAATTCACAGCAGGCTAGCAAGCTTTGAGTACTGTTTTACTGTATTAAAAACTCATCACAGAATGAAATTATATTTTAACGTAAATATAAATGTAAGTTATTTATGAAACATACCAGCCAGTTTTACAAGGGTACAGGCTAGCTAGCTTACAGAATTTATCTAACTTAACACAGTCGCTAACTCAGTCTCACAGCAGATCCGTTATGAATCTGCTGATTCATGCTAGCACTTTATCAGTGTTTGCACAAACACTTAAAGTGATCAATTTCTATTTTTTATCATCTTCTCATAAGACTTTAAATTAGGATTTTTAAGGTGATAAATGGAAAACATGTAATCGCATTTTCAAAAAATTGTCTGATAGTTAAAGCTTAACATCTGCAAACTGAAGGATTATAGGTTGCACTTTCCAGGCTTCTTGTGCTCTCGAAGTGCAGGTTTGTGCTACATTTAAACTCAACAATAGTTATTTGATCCAACTACGCTGAGAAACAGAAAATTAAAACCACATGTCAGTACTGATCAGCTGACAAGAGGTCTACTTTAAACAATACTGGTGGTCCCATCTGGCATGTCCATGAAGTGGTTTGTTTAAAGAGTTAAAAAGAAAAAAAAAACACTCACCTGTGAATATGCCACTAACGTCAACCATTCCTGGGAGTGGAGGAGTGCAGGAGTGGACTGACCACTCACTGTGTGTGTGTTTGTGTGTGTGCTTGTGTGTACGTCCTCCACACAGGATCATAACCAACTGAAACGGACCATAAGTCAACCAACTCTCACTGTAACCACAAAACACTCTGGACGGTTTCATCAGCCGCTATACAGGACTACAGTTCAGTTTTGTTTTTAAGAAATACTGTACAAGTGAGTGTGTGTTATTTTTCTTATGCAAGGCTGTATAGAAATGTATATTTTTGTAATATTCATCATCAGGGCATGAGTTACAGGATGTGGTTGCTGCTGTGAGTGTGTGTGTTTCTCACCTCTTCTGTGATCTTCCTGAAATGTTTCAAAAGTTTATTTGGGGTTGGGAGAAACTGATACGTGTTGCTAAAAAAAGTGCCATATTTTTTGACTTTCTAGTGTCTTACTTTTTGGTTTGTGTACATACACCTTTCTATCATCTTAAGGCATCACACAGCCTGCTGGTTAATCTAAACCGGAGCAACAAAAGCAGCTCGATACGCAGCAGCGATGAGCAAAGCAAGATAAGGAAAGTCAGGAAGGTTGTGGTGGAAAAGGACTCTGCTTTGATGCTATTGATCACCACAATAAGCAAACAGAAAAGTGACACTCAAAACCAAATTTTCCTTCATTTTTTATTGTGGTTTTCTGTAACTGCAGACCTTCATTTACAGCTTGCTGTAATCTGAACGTCCATAAGAAACGAGTGCTGGAGGACAGGGAGACAGGCATGGGGACGGAGCCTGAGCAGCACCGTACGTCACAGACTCGGGTTTCCAGTGACGTCATTTTGTCTGAGTCGTGTCTATGAGAGCAGGTCATTTCAAAGACACCCCCCCCCCCCACTTTCTTTCTTCTAAAACCTCCCACCTCTCACCTCCTATTCAAATACCTCCCTCTCTTTCATTCTTCCTCCCTTTGCAGTTTCAACTATTCACCCTTTTGTCAGTTAAAAACCTAATTTTTCCATTCTCCACTATCTCCTTTTAACACCCCCTTCCCTAAATCTCTTTACCTTGTCTCATATTTTAGTATCTGAGGCCGACAGAAAGCTAGTCAATCAGGTGCTGTCTAAAAATAGTTCCCCCAAAAGCAACAGAAAATGAAAAGGTATTAAATCATGCTTCCTTGTGCTCTTCTTTTTTCCACTCTTTAGAATTTTATCTCCTCTCTCTTGCCCTCCTGCCTCTCACATTCTTTACTCAAACCCTCAGTCATTCATGAGTATTTTTAAACTTTCTATTTTTGGTTTTTCCTCATGAGCACAAGCATTAACGTAAAGGTTTATAAAAGCAGGGTTTGGGGCGAATGCTGGCAGCAAATAGAAAGCAGTCCAGCTGTCAGTCAGTCAGGCTTGGTACCCCCTCCCAGGCCCCGCCACACTTCAGGCAAGCAGAGATGTAGATTTAAAAAGAAAACAAAGGACAGGAAAAGAAAGACAGGAGACCATTACAGAGCTAATTTTCTATCGGACCGAGTATGGCCTTCATAGAGAAACTTTCTTTTATGCATCGATGTTGATCAGGATAAAAAGCAGCACGTATGCACAAGCATCTCTTGACTATTGGGTAATGATACTGTGATGTCAGAGACCTAATGCAGTGTCCTTGAATCATGTTTTTTTTTAATGAATATGCTGTTTTTTTTTCCAAAGTATTTCTTTTTATTTATCCTCTTTAAGTTTGTGTTGTGACACTGTTGATAAAAAGTACAAATGCACTTTATAAGATGGACATGTTACACATTGCACTTGTAAATGTCGAATGTAAAACCTTGAAAAGAAAGATTTATTTTTATTATTGTAAATAAACAAGATGAGAAAAAAAAAAAGACCAAAAAAAAAAAAAAAAAAAAAAAAAAAAAAAAAACAAACAAAAAAAAACAAACAAAAAAAAAACTTGCCAAATAAACTGCAAACAGCAAAACAGGACGAAGTTGTTGTTTTTCTTCCTCTGTGCGCTGGAGTTGGTTCAGCCTGGTGATGTCAGTGTGTGTCAGTAGGAGTGAGCTCGTGTGACATTATCTGTGTGTGGGTGTTTTTACGAGTGTGTGTGTGGGGAGTATGAGTGCAAGTGAGTCAACACTGCAGGTCAGTGAGTTGTAAAGGAAAGCTGAAAGAAAGAAAACAAAAGAAATAACAGATGATGCTAAATTATTAAACTACTGAATGCTTGCATAGCAGCAGCAAAGGGGTGAGGGAGAGCACACACACACACACACACACACACACACACACACACGCACACACACACACACACACATACACAGGCACACACACACACACACACACACACACACACTCACACACATACACAACGAAAAAACAGAAGAAAAATTACTCAAGTAGAAGAGTTTGTGTGCCTGTTGGGTTTTTTCCTTACGGACAGATTCCCCTGTCAAAAACCAGACTACCAGTACAAACACACATACACACATCTGTGTGTGTGTGTGTGTGCCATTTCTCCTGACCCTAATTCTAAAATAACTATGTCTCTAACAGCCCTCTATCCTTACGGCTTGGAGCATTTAAAGAGTCTAACCTCTCAGGTTTACTTAAACAAGCCCATTGTGACTTGTGTAATGTGTTATGTGGTGTGTGTTTGTGTGTGAAGGTGGGGCAGTGGGACAAACATCTATACGATCCAGCAGGGGGCTTTGTTTGAATCTGTGATGGTGGAAGGTGTCATTGAGCCTTTAAGCCAGTTATGAATACATTTCCTTGCATTTCAGTTAAAGTGTGAAATACACAACCATCACACTGCAAAGAGACTGTGTGCGTGTGTGATTGAGTGACGTGAAACTCCTTGACACGCCTCAATTCAGTCTCTAAATGGAGGTGAATGGCTCCCCCATGTGGCCGAAGGCTACTACTGCAAAGTCAAGATGGATGAAAAAAGACGCCGCATCTGCCCACACACTTCTTTTGCGTCATTACAACAGCTCTGTCAAAACAGGCACGATTTTCTACACCCTTACCGTCTCATATACCCACCGCTTCTTCCTTCTTCGCTCCACTCTGCCTTGAAATGCAGTACATCAACTGTGTGTGTGTTTTAAAGCAAAGTATGAAAGATGGGCTATTCCTCCACCTGCCCTGAATGACAACACACACACAGACTCATTAAACTAATATCTACACATTTATTATTTGCAAGAAGTCACATCAAGGAACTACCGTGCCAGGACCAGCTTGGTACCCCTTTAACTTTCAGAAGTGTCTTAATTGTTGGTTTCATAGATTCAACCAGGTGGTTCAACTCAGAGGTTTTCTCCATGTCGACATGACAGCATCACACAGTTGCTGCAGGTTAGTCGGCTGCATCCATGATGAGAACCCTTTGGTTAGTGCTTGAATAACCCTGTAATCAAGGCAGCCTTTTGATGGGAATGACTAGACAAGTTCAGGACCCTTTTCCCTTTGAAGATTACCTTCATCCGTTTTCATACAAGCTTTCCAGCTTGGGTAGGGAGTGTCAGTGTGTAATAGTTTTCAGGTTTCTTCAGAAACGTTTGACCAGGCTCAGGTCAATCCTTTGCCCATGGCCACTCTGCAGGAGTTTCCACTGTGTATAAAATTTCCAAAATAATCGATGCCATCTTTGAAGTTGTTTCTGCAACAGAGGTGTCTCCAGGAACACATGTTGCTAAAAAAAACATACACACATATGTATTCATGCACACACACATCATCCTGATTAAAATTATAATGAATGTTTAATGTAAACATGATTTCCTCCATGTAGCCAGAAGATGACTCGACTGATTTGTGGAGATTATTATCACATCATGAATGTGACACACTGAATACATCCAGGAACAGTTTCCAAGGCGCTTTTGATCCATTTACACAAACATTCAATATACTTACATCACCTCGGCTGTTCTGTATGTTTGTTGTACCTGTTCTCGTAAATTAGTGCTTTAAGTTAATAAGATTTACAGGTAGAATGCCAACTAAATACCTAACTTCCCTACTGTCACCATGTCTGAATCTTTCTGGTGTGCCGCCTAGTTGAATCCTCCAGTTGAAGACTTTATAAACAAGTAAGTATGTGAAACATTAGGCACAAATGAACATGTAAAAAACGAGGTTACTAGTAAATGATAAACAGAGCTAAAGTAATTGGAGCCTACTGACCTTCACAAAGGCTGGATCCACATGTGGATGTGAAGAGTCATCAAAGGTCAATCACTTCTAAATTGGATCATGTTCCATGTCAGGTAAAAGCTTCATGTAAACAACCAGGATTTCATCTCTCTAACTTGTCCTACAGTAGGTCCCATCACACTGAATAGCTTTGGGGGCATTGAATGGATGGGGGTGTATGGCATTGGACTGGGTGGGGTGGGGCTGTTGGGTGGGTGGATGGAGGAGGTGCGAAGTTGTTAGGTGGGTGGAGAGTAGCCTGAAAGGTTTCCTGTTGATTGTCTGTTGTTCTGCCTTTTTCTATCCATCTTTTCTCTTCCTGTTTCTCCTCTATCTGCTTTTTTCCTTCTGCTGTCTCTCAGATTCGCTCCAGTGGTTATGAGCAGAATTGGCAAAAACATATTTTCATGTAATAATAAAGAATGACAATTAAGATTCAAGGGGAGACCTTTATCCAAAAGAATTCCCTAGGCAGAGTAAATTTGTCCAGCACCAACAGCACCTAAAAAACAAGACAATTCACAGCTAGGCATCACTGAGACCAACCTCAAGTAGCTGCAAGTGCTTGAACATGTAGAGCAGGGGTGTCCAAAGTCGGCTCTCAAGGGCTGTTGTTGGTGTTACAGACCTCTGCTCGCTAGGGAAAAGGGATTGCTAATAATAAACCCCAAACAAATTCTTAATTAAAAGTTTTATTTACGGGTGATTTTTAAGTGACAACAAGGCAGGTTAAACCATGCAACTAACAGAAAATGAGGCCCCAACGAGACCTGGAGGCTCTACAAGCCAAATGCTGAACACAAAAGTGGAGGACTAAACAAAAGAGACCACCAGGGCTTCCAACTAACTACACTGTATCCACGATTAACCAAAGAAACACAGATTCACCAAAGTTCAAAGAAAAGGGTGTAAAAGTTTACAAAAGAATCCACAAACCTACTAAATGTACACAGTTAAACAAATTCTCAAAACACACAACACAAGCTCTACAGAGTAGACAATCAAAGTTTGGCAAACTGTGCTGAAAACACACAGCTGCCCTGAATCATCAGCAGCCTGCTCCTTAAGTAGGCCGGAGTAGCCATTACCCGGTGGCGAGGAAGAGCAAGCAGCCAATCCTGGTTCAGGGATGCCACAGTCAGCCGCTCGGGTGCAGGTGCGGATCCGGATGGCTGTCCAATCGTCCAGGCGGGACCACACACTCAGTTCACCATATCCTGACAGCCTAACAGTCGGGCAGGTTTTGGATGTTTCCTGCTGTAGCACACCCGCATCAGATTAATGGGACAACATTCTTGGGCAGCACTTGACACACAGGACAGAACTGCAGGCCTTGAGAACCAGAGCTGGACACCCCAGATGTAGACTTATGAACATGGGAGCCACTGAACCTGGCTCAACATTCTCGTTAGTTTTTTCATGCAGTTTAATTATGCTCCATGCTCTAGCGGCTTTCTGACTGTTTTATATTTATTTATTTTTTTAAAAGCAAAGCTACTGACCTTTGGCAGATTTTCATACTTTAGCCCCGACCCCTAACAACGGCTTGCACCCTGGCTCTTCTCTGAGATCTCTCCAGCCAGTAAAACTCAGCCTGATGGTTACTCTTTTATCTTTTCTGCCACTTTCTTTCTTTTCCTTTCTTTCTATCCTCTTGCATTTCTTTACTGAATCAGTCATAGTGCACATTCAAAACGGTCAGTGTGTTGATATCCAGTTGCTGGCCTGGGACACAGTGCCTTACAAAATGCAGCTATGACACGATGCCCCAGACTGGGGAAAAAGGGCGCAGCAGGGAAATAAGGGCTCCAGGAATGTGCATAATAGATGTCAATGTACCATTAAAATGAGTGAGAAGCACTACTAGTTATAGTAATAACTAGATAACTAGAAGCACTCAGAGAGCACAGACCTCCATCCAGCCATTGTATTTTTGTTTTTTTTGCTACTGATTTTGGACGTATTTTTTTAATTAGAAGCTCTAATGGTAAAACGATCCATATCTCTATATAGTAAAGAATCCTTTAAAAAATTTCTGGATCCAACCGGTGATCTGGATCACCCCCCAAATCACTTGTTCCTTATTTCATTTCTGAGATTTCCTGAAAATTTCATCCAAATCTGTCCATTACTTTTTGAGTTATGTTGCTAACGGACAGACAGACAGACCAACGCTGCCAAATAATCTAAACACACATCCTGGATAACAGACATTTCCTTTTTTTAATCCAAAATCACACTTAAATTAGAATCAAGCAGTAAAGAGAAAATGTTGGAAATATATTTCATCATCAAAAAACCAGAGTTCTGCATCACATAAAGTGTTCAGAAAGAAGCAAAAGATCTCCTTTTTATCTTTACGTAGCTTTCTGTTTCTGCTTCTGATCTCTGCTTCTCAGCCTTTTCCTCTCTGCTGTGTCACCATCTGTGCCCCAAAATGACAAACAGCACCCGTCGCTTCCTCCTCCTCCGCTGCCAAGGCACAAACAGCACGGAGCTGGAGCAGGCCACATGACAGAAGCATACACCAATGATAGCTGGATTTGCGTCATGAGATGACTGATACTGCTGAATAATGCTGCAATTTTAAACTGTTAGTGAGAACAAGTCATCTTTATTCAAAGAAAACCTTTGAGTCTTGATTGGAGAGTTTAATATTATCAAAAGCAGTAATGTTTTAGGGTTGATCTTTATCCACTAGAGACCATGCCTAATGCAGAGTTTTTAAAGAAAGTTTTCTGTATTTGCATCAAAACAACGTTTAGCTTGACAGTTTGTAGAATCCTGCTTGAAAACAGCTGATGATCAGACACTGTAATAACTCTAATTGTCGTGGTTGAGAAGAAAAATACATCAAATACATTAAGAATGAAGGTGTTAAAAAGACAGGCAAATTTTGTTCACCATTTATTGTCTATAGTTACATGCATACTTGTATACAGTTGAATTTAGTGTGCAATACACAGTTTACTTTGTTTCATAGGCTAGGTTATATTAAACCAAATGGATTCATTTTACAGGCTGCCTTACCAAAAGTCTATACACAAGTCATTTCTCACATGTTCAACACATCACGATTTCTTACAAGCCAGAAGCCATAGATACACAAGAATATTGTTGAATGGAAATGAGATGAGCACTTCAAGCTGCAGAAATATGGACAGGAGTGTGAGGGAGAAGTATGGGAGATGTAATAGAGATGTTCTGAATGTTTTACATCTGTAACATTGGTTTGACACAAGTACAAAGATGATTTTCAGCGTCTTCACAGACCAACTTCCTTGTATTTTATCGTATTGTCTGAAAACATAGATTTCAAATTCTATACTATCAACAGCCAAAATGGATTCTGGACATTATAAATGGACATTACAGATACTGATGTTTGTACATATCTCTGACAAGAGCATGGCACTTACATGGACCCGTGACCAAAGAAACATGCCGGCTGTTTTTTAGTCCAGTTAACCTGGCAGCAGGTTACATTTCTGGAAGCTGCAGCAAACTATGCTGATTAAAATGTTCCTCTACTCCAGAGCCCATCTGACTAAACAGCTGATGATGGTAGGCCTATGTTGGTTTCTCCTGCCACAGGCATTTAAAGATTACCTCCATCTTACTAGATACTGAAAGAACAAAAGTCTTTAAATGTACTGATTATTCATGGAGTTGGCACAAAGAAGTGAGCTGCAACGCAATCTTGGCTGGAAATTCTTAAGCGTTTGGTGGAGTCTACTTTTATACCAAATTTTGACACCCATACCTGTCACAGTTGAATCTGCTGAATGCTTAATGCTCCTGAACAGTGTAGCCTGGATGTCCTGTTCTAGATTTTCCTTTTAAAATTATAAATACAATGAAGTTGGTCACCGAATACATTTAAAATCATAAGATTCACATGAGGTTGTGACAGTTTAACAAAGTTAAGTAAGAATGAACAGATTTCAGTTTTTCTTTGAAGTTTTTAAAATGGAATATTTTAGGTCTAAATTTTTACATTTCATGGATGTTGATGATTCTTTAGTTCACAAATGCAGATTAATAATCATTAAATGTATATTTACGGCTCCTGCACAACAACACAACCACAGAATAAACCAGCAGAACAGTCAGATCTGGTTTGAGTAGCAGATTATGTAAATATTTTTTTTTCTTTTTATATTTCACATAGCTCATAATCCCCAATCCTGCTGTCAACATGTGCTTTTATCATACTTCAACAATAACGTGCACAAATTCAAGTCTTGGCACAAATTTCTAAAATCCTATTCCAAACAATCCGGGTGGAGAACAAGAACCTGTCAGCATATCGTGTCATCCATCGTTAATCCAGATGTAATTAGTCTACAACCGACTGCAGCTGCTGAGTGAGCTGTATACTCAGCTATTTTGTGTAACAGCAAAATAACTACTTTAGAGCCCCATAAAAAATGAATCGTACGTGATAAACATCACAAACTCTTCAAACCAGTGGGACATCTAATAAAAAAAAGAGATATGTGCCACACACCTGCTCTAAGGTTGTTTAATCTTCAGTTAAAAAGTAGGGTTGAGATGTAAAAAAAATATTTATCCATAAAAAGAAAAGTAGAAGCAGAATCTTGATCATTGTGAATAGGCAGAATTTGATGGAAATAAATTACTGGTACTTCAGGAAATATGTGTTGAGGTCATTTATAAAACACAGAACTGTGTAAACGGATTTAAACAATATTAGAAACTATTCAAAGTTTTTATAAGCAAAAACAAAATGTAATACTCAAGCACAAGTGGTACTTCACTTCCCATAATGCTTTTCCATTAAAGTAAATAGTGACACTAATAAGCTAGAAAATCTCCACAACTTGCCGCTTGTCAGGGGAAACTGAGACAAAGAAGAAATGTGTGAATGTAGCTTTAAATCAACTGTTTGTTGGAAGCTTGGTTTGGCAGGAAATTCTATGAATCTGCTTCAAAACAAAAATCTGGTTCGTCTTTAAACCGGCTTCTCTGACACATTTCATCTGGCAAGCAACCCTAACATAAAGCAAAGTGAACAACTCACTGCAGCACATAAAAAAAGTGAATTCACGTTATAAACACTACAGTCCAATCAGATCATACTGAGGATTAGCCAAACCTATACTGAAAAGAGATAAGAGATTATATACCGTATATCACTGCTGAACGTCTCTTACACTTACGTATTTATAGTTCACAAAGCTTTTGTGGAGAGAAGTGTTGACCCGAGAGCGAGCCAGGCCATGAGAGAGCGGTGGCCTCGGACCAGGCGACTCAGGAAGATGAGCTATGCGAGTGTAGAAGCATTTACAGAAACGCACAGCACAGTCTCTGGCGGAAATGTTAAGCTTTGAGTTAGGAGTGACTACAAAAGATCAAGAAATTAAAGGAAAAAAATGGTAAAAGCTTGTTCGCTGGCTTTATTCGATGCAGTGATATGGAGGGGAGTTAAACCCCGAAAAGGCTGGTGGTGCACGTTCCCAAGCCAGCTTAGATCTGGGTGGGTTCATCACAGTTCTTCTACACTGTCTCAAAGGGACAACTACAAGCTGGAGAGCTATGCTGACTTTTAGGAGTTTGGCTTGTTAATCACAAAGCTGAAGGTTTAACCCACATTTCTCTGTGTATACAAGCACTACTTTTAATTTTATTCTGCATATTCACGTCAGACAACAATGGAAGGAACTCTGATGACTTTATAAATATAAATACAATGAAATTATTGTATTTATTACAATGCTTTATTGTTGGAATTCTAAATGTTATATTATTATAAATAAAACAGAACTGGTGATAATCATTAAAAGAACAAAACATTGACATTTAATAAATACATTTAAAATAATATCATTTGATTTAAACTCACATTCAAAGCAGTATTTTTGTAATTTTTGAAAATTAACCCTTCAATAGTCACAATGGAAAAAAGCCACGAAAAAAGTAAAATAAAATGAAAAAAAAGAAATGCTAGAAAAATATGCAGAATAAAAAAATATTTTTTATAGGACAAAAATATCAAAATAGAGGGAAAATTATTTTAGAATAAAAATAAAAAATAGGAAAAAATGTAGGTTGAAATTTGTCAAGAATAATAAGAATCAATTACTTTTAAAAAATATTTGACATGACAGTTATTGTATTGTTAATAGTTAAAGTCACAACTTTAACTAAATTAAAAGGCCCTACAAGAACCTACTTTTACCCAAACCAAGGGGTAGAGCTGCCACAGGTAGGTTCACCTACACAAATGTTCAATAAGATCGATCAAGTGGTAGCGCCATTAAAGGGTTAAAGTCCCTTACCTCTCATTTTAAGTTGAATTAAACTGACAAAAACTAAAACAAAATAAAACAAAGAAGGACAGAACAAGCCTCTCTGAATAATAATATAACAACATTGTTATCATGAATGCGTTTTAACAATAATCCTCTAACAATCAGCTGTTTGGACAGATGCACATTAAATGAAACTTGAATTATTATTAAATGTTTTCTGTTATTTCTAAAGTTTTTACATTGGGAACTTCTGTATTAAAGAAGCCACGTTAGACTTTTTCTGTGTTGTACATCTTGTAAAAAGTCACTAATTCCTAAATCCATATGAGAAGGAATTATTCTTCTACGATACTCCTGAACTGTCCAAGACGCCTTGTTTGTTTTTAGTGCAGGTTTCTGTTATTTTACTTGTCTACATAAACATGTAACACTTAGTTCCTGGCTGACTGGTGACAGAACTGACACGTTAGTGAGTCCAAAGCTCACAGGACTCCATTTTTGTCTCATCTAGTGGACGTAAAAAAAGACTGTACTTGGAGGGGAGTCTTAATGAGACAGAAGTATTTTATTCACTAAATAAATGTACACGTTTTTATTCTTTTATATTTAAAGCATGTGAGTTTATTTAAACACCCTATATTGAAATCATCAAATTGTAAATGGGAATAATTTGAGCTCTTCAATATGAACATTGACATTAAAGCAACATTACATTATTATTCATGGAGAAACAAACAATATTATGTAAGTGACTGGGTGACATTTCTCACTAGTTTTTTTTTATTAAAGATAAACAAACCATGTGCTTAGCTTCCTTTTTAAGTTAACATACTGGAGATCAACAAGTTCTTTTAAAAAATTATTCCTTACATTTCTGTATTTCTTTGAAGGCAGCAGGGCAGCTACAGTTATCATCATCCTGTTAGAGCCTGTACTGTAGGCAGCATGCAGCTGGGGTCCTATCACAGAAAATGTGGGCATGACTGTCGACCAACCTCATAAAATGTCAGCATCACTTACTGAGAGAGTGCATGTCTTAAAAACAGGCACAACCTGGAAAAGCACAGTAACCTGCTAGTAAGCTATCATTTTCCCTGATTATCCTGACCAGTTTTCATAAATTCTTCCTCAACATTTGGCAGATAAGTTAAGATTGCACTATTATTAATCTTTCTTGTGCTATACCATGTGTTTTGTAAACACATTACCCTCATATTCACGAGGGGCCCGCCTACTCACAGCTTGAGAGCCTGTAATATTGCTAATAATTACCATCCAATGTGTAGGACAAGAGAAGCCGGCGTGTTTGTTTTTCACCGCTCAGTGTTTGTAGTTAAAGATGAGCAGATGGGGGCGGGAGTCTGTGGAAAAGGAAGGTATGCGCTTGTTGTGCCACACACCTTGATGTGGTGAGGCATGTAAGGAAAAAAAAAAAAAACCTCTGGGGTTTTAAGTCAAGAATAGATGTTGCCAGGGGCAACCATGCAACCTGTTGCCAGTGCTTAAAGAGGCTGGAACAGGCAACCTGGACTATGTTTGAATTGATACACGGTTGATGTTGAAGTTTTTTCTGTTAAAAATGTTAATGATGACATTAAAATGTACCAGATCCTTCACTTTTAGCTCAGCATCACATTTCTCCCGACTTACACTCTCTGATTACTTCACCAACCAAGCCCCCTTTCTTCATCTTATTTTAGTCAGACCACTCGTTCTCATCAAGCTCAGAGTCGTCGTCAGACTCGCTGTACTCCACGGCAATGCGGCGCGAAAGGATGGTGGCCACGTCATTGCCAACAGGTTCCCGCTTCGCCTCCTGCTCTCTCTGCTCCTGCACTTTCCTTAGCTGGATACCTGCAAGGGAGGAAGGAAGGATTCAGAGAGGAGGAAAGAGACTCAGCAGAATTTTGGGACCATGCATTTGGTATTTAGTTTTACAACTAATGTAAGAAAAGACAGAATGTAAACTTATTCTAATCTCCTCCATGTTGAAACTAAGACATTTTACCATTTCATGGAACATATTAGCTCAGTTTGAATTAGATGGCAGCAGCACATCTCTAAAAAATCAGAACAGGTAAAACTCACCTCTACGTATGGCGGCCAGCAGGTCGGAGCGCGCGTCGCTCATCGGGATCATCCCCAGCATGGTGGACTTCCTTGTCGAGAGCACTGCGTCCACAGCTGTCTGACCAACAGCGGCTTGCGGCGGGGATGGGTGGGCCTGGTGTCCCACAGGTGCTCCAGGTGGTGGGGGCGGAGGGGCTGCTGGGGGTGCACCTGAAGGTGGGTGGGCAGGGGAGGGCACATAGTTGGCTGGGGGTGGAGGAGGCGAGGGAGAATAGGGGCGAGAGAGGGCAGAGGAGGTTGGTGGGACAGCAGAGGCGGCAGCGGAGGGTGGGGCTGTGGCAGAGTCGAAGGCGGTCTGTGCGGAGGGGATGGTTGGGGGTGGTGGAGGAGGGGCTGGAGGAATGTAGTACTCTGGGATGGTGGAGGGCTGGCCACTGGAGGGGAAGAAGAACAGAGAAGAAAAAATACATGAAGAAAACATTAAATTTATCAGCTAAAGCTGAAAGGTTCTTCATCACCATCATCCTTCTCATGACCAGAAATAAAATGAAAATACACTCCAAAATCCTACCCGTGTCCAGCCCGGTAGTCCTTAACTGACTGTTGCCTCGGACCGTTAACTGTCAGATCTCCTCCAGCCTGGGCCCCGTGTCCTGATGGGGTCCTGCCCAGAGAGGCCACATGTCGGCCTGCTGCCGGTGGCCCGGCACCTGGAGGCTGGTTAGCCGGCCTCAGGCCCCGATCCAGTGACTGGGTCTGGGGTGCAGCGCTGAGGTGGTCCCTGGCATGATGATCATTGGGGTGGGTGGCACTGGGGGCCTGGGTGGAGGGGTGGTTGGGGCTCGCTGGATAGGAGTCAGATGCCATTGATCTGTTGGGTAGAATGTGAGAGGGTGGGCTGCTGGACAACTCAGAGGGATCTAATTCTCATCGTGGGAATAAAAAATAAAGAAAAATTACACGTGCGACATTTATATTTAAAATGAACAACCCTCCAAATATTCAGATAAAATTTTCCTATCTTGTTTTCCTCCAGAAGAGGGCAGCACAGAACTTTGAACAAAACTGCCAGTAAGCACAGCTTAAAACCAGAATCCTCGCACTTTTACTCAGCTTTTACAGTGTGGCGTGTGTTATTGTGGCCAGAATGAAACAAGGAAACAGGACCTTAGAGAAAAACTTTAGTGTCGTGGGGTAGCTTGTGTATACTGTATGTGTGTTTGTACCTGCTATCAGGGGACAGTGAGCCTTCAGAGGACATGCCATGGTAAGGAGATGGGGTGAGCTTGGCGTCAGGTCTGAACTCTTTATCATAAGCCAGGACGTTCCACTCCTGACGACGGTTACGAGCCTTACGCACCTTTAAGAGAACATTGATAAAGACAATTAGTGACTTTTTTTTTTCTTTGCAAATCCAGTCTTTTACCTATTAAATGACCGAAGTAAAGGTATTGTATAAAGTCGACTAAAACAAAAACAACAGATAAATTGGGTTTTGTAATATATTTAACACATTAGCATTAACTTTTACTGATTTGGAGCTTCACCAATCTTAAACCCCTTCAGGAAATAGACACTGGAGAGCTCATTAGTCTATCTTCTTTAGTGAATGGCTTGAATACACTTTTACTGGAGATGGTTTGTATGTGAGTAAGAAGACCTCATACATAGGTCTCTGCTTTTCCATTTAATTTCTCTCATTCACTTAGGGGCTGATTTATGACGAGGGCAAAACTGCTGCGCTATTCAATATTTGCTGCGCAGTTTTGCTCCGGTCATGTTTTTACGATTAGCGCCTGATCTATTAAGACTGCTCCTGTTATCATTTGCGGAGCAAACAGTAGTAGGCCTATTTAAATGAGGATTTAGCGGCGCTGTTGCTTCGTCATGGAGGGATCCGGAGAGCCAGGTGGACGAAAACGTAAAATGAAGTT
>JBAFSZ010000006.1:25148132-25158334 GCA_036919955.1 Melanotaenia pygmaea | reverse complement strand
TCCTCACAATCGTCCTCACAATCGTCCTCACATCATCACAATCGTACTCGCATCCTCACAATTGTCCTCACAATCGTCCTCACATCCTCACAATCGTCCTCACATCCTCACAATCATCCTCACAATCGTCCTCACATCCTCACAATCGTCCTCACATCCTCACAATTGTCCTCACAATCGTCCTCACATCCTCACAATCGTCCTCACATCCTCACAATCGTCCTCGCATCCTCACAATCGTCCTCACATCCTCACAATCGTCCTCGCAGCTGAAGCCTGGAATCTAAAATATGTCCCCATACAAACAGACTCAAAAGACTGCAGGAACACACACAAACCAAAACAAATAAGTGATCTTTTATCAATGACTCATCAGCATAGCCATTAAATTCTGCAGGATTGTGATGAGGGAACGCACCAACACACACACATGCAAACAAACAAAAGGATGAAAAAAACAAAAAGCTGGTCATGATGCCGCCTCACAGGTGTACACAGGGACTAGGAGGAATTAGCCCTGAACTCTAACAACACATTTAATAAACCATAGCAGCTGAAAAATCACAAAGACAAAACACAAACACATAGAGAACCTCTACAGGAACACACACACCTTCCTCCACAGTGGAGTCGAGCTGAGTGACTTTCACGGCCAGCTGGTCCACTCTCTCCTGCAGGCTGCTCATCCTCAGGTAGAAGCTGTTGGCTTCATTAAACAGTTCTCCAAAAATGTCCTCTGCATGCCGACCTGTAAACACACACGCACACACACGCAGACACACACACACACAGAGGTAGCTTTACTTCAGAAGAAGTACAATTTGCATAACACCCTTTTCAGACATTCACCGCCAGTAGCTGCGCTTTGCTTCATATCACAGGATTTTATATTTACTGAGAGTTAAATCACTGAGGTTGCAGAGTGGGAGCACACACTGTTCAAACTTATCCATGAAAACGATGAAGGAAATAATACTTATCAACTGTTCACCAGCTACATGTGCTTGGTAGCTCAAATCATGGAAACAATAAAATATCTTTAACTTTGCTGATGACACTCAGCTTTATATTACTGTCTCACCAGGGGACTCTGGTCCCATACAAAGAGTAAGTGCATGTCTCAACTGAATCAATACAAGCATGTGTCTGAATTATCTTCTGCTAAATAAAGATACATGTTATTGAAAACAAAGATGAACATCCAAAGAATAGTGCCAAGATTCAGTCATCAACATTAAAATTAACAGATCAATACAGAAATCCTGGAGTGATTTTGGACTCTGAGCTAAACCTTAACAGCCACATTAAAGCAGTAACAAAATGAGCCTTTTACCACCTAAAGAGCATTTCTAGAACATAGAAACGGGTAGTGGTGTTTCAAAATTACATAAAAAACAAGAAAGAAAAAAAGATTTTAACATCTAGATGCTGGTGTACACGGCACTGAATGGTTCTGGTCCAAAATATATATAAGATCTTTCATGACACATGAGCCTCGAAGCATCATCTGGGTCAAGCTTGCTTTCCATCCTAAGAGTGTAAATTAAACAAGGAGAATCAATGTTTAGTTTTCATGCTACTGAAAACTGGAACAAATGACCAGAAACCCTGAAGCCTGGTCTAAACCTTAGTTCTTTTAAGTCTGGTCTTAAAACTCCTGTTTGCCACATCCTTTCATTGAGCTAGGTTGTCATTTTTCTTGATAACATAAAGATGACGATGATGTTAATGACACTATTTCTACACCTGTCTGACTCTTTCCTCTGATCATCCTCACCATGCATGAAATGTTCTGCATAAATTTGTCTTTCCTTCCCCTAATTCCACATTTCTCCTTGTATCATAGCTAACAGAGAAAATTAAAAAGTGTAAAAATAGCCCATGAAACTGAGTGAAATGGAGGTCAGTGGATGCAGCCCTCCTTCCTCCTTCACCTCCTCCTCCACCTGTTGTCAGTCTCAGCAGGACTGCTGTGGACCGATCAGACTGACAGTTATTTTACTAATGCGGAGATTTGCACCATGCTTTAATAACACTTTCTTCCTTAAAACACACACATGTACACACAGTAGCCACATCAAACCCTATATGTCTGAATGTCTTGAGCTGTCTTTCAGCTTTCTGTCTCAGGCCTACATCCTGACAGATGGAGCAGAGGCGGAGCTATCGCCCATCTGCAGTGAGCTGTCTCTGAACTTAATTTAGCCCATAACTGCTGATCACATTTAAATAGTGTTTTTTTTCTTCCTACACATATCCACCGTGTGATCTTTTTTCTTCTTGTACAAGTTCACGTTTGCTTGTATTATTGTCCTGCTTTTAAAGTTTTGCTTTAAGTGAGAGAAACGAAGGGAAGGAGCTACAAAGAAAGGGAGAACATAAAAATGTACAAAACTGACTTAGTGAATGTGTTTTTAGTGTCAGAAAGTCTTTATGAAGTTATGACGAAACATATTTAACTGTTTGTTATTGGACTCAATAAAGTTCAACATGAATCCAACAGGTCTTATAAAATGACTAAAGAAGTGAAATGATTGGTCAACTAAACTGGCCAGAGCAGGTCCCGCCCACCTGTACAACTCAGCTTTCAAGGCAGCATTTCATTGGATGGAAATCAGTACACGCCCCGAGTGCAGGATGACTCATCATTTCTTTTAGCAAGCTACTGAACTCTAGCTACTGAAAAAATACCTCTAAAACTTTTTTTTTATTTTTATTTTTTTTATTATTTTTGGACCAGTTCAGATTTACTTTCAGGAATTCAGTTTCAGGAGTGACTGTACTTTAATGAGGAGGGTGCCATGTTAGGATGCGTTTCTCAAAAGCCATGAGACTAAAGATCCACTGCTCTCTGTAAGAGGGGCCAGTTGGAAATGTTGTAGTTCCTTCAGATTTTACAATGTTTTGAGTAAAATATGCTAACAAATGCTGGCGTCTTTCTAGTTTCTAAGAGAGACGGACCTTTGACTTTAGCTTAAACTTCTGAGGGACATCAACATTTATCTGTCGATGTCTGACCAGGTGCCTATGAAGTTATCCAGGCTTTCTTTAGGTGATCTGGCTTAACAAACTAACAATGGAGATGTGCTAAGCCAACAGTTTTTCTGCATCTGAACATGTAAATGGGATGAAGCTGACAGCAGATGACTGATCCCAATCCTATATCCCTGACCAGATGAAAAACAAGGTTGCTGCAGCTGAAGAAAACGTGCCAAAAGTGCTGACTGTGTGAAATCCTAAATAAACTTTTTAATATCCCTGCCATACCTTTAAAACACGATACAGGTCACTTTATTAGCTACTCCTGCTCAATAACACTAATATCTAATCAGACAATCACACAGCAGCAACTCAGTGGAATTAGTCATGCAAACATGGTCAACATGACAAGTTCAAACTGATAATCACAATGAGGAAGAAAGGGGATTTAAGTGACTTTGAATGTGGCATGGTTGTTGGTCTGAGTATTTCAGAAACTGTTGATCTACTGGGATTTTCACAAACAACCATCTCTAGGTTTTACAGAAAAAAAGAAAATATCCAATGAGCAGGAGTTGTCTGACCATGACTCAGAAGAAGACCACACCAGGGCCAATCCTGTCAACTGATAAAAGGAATCTACAGTTTACGTAGACTCACCAAAACTGGACAATAGAAGATGGAAAAATGTCGCCTGGTGTAAAAAGTCTACACTTCAGTATTCAGAGGGTAGGGTCACAACTGGGTAGAAACAACACAAAAACGTGGATCCATCCCAACTTGTATCAACAGCTCAGGCTGCTGCTAGTGTGATAGTATGGGGGATATTTCCTTGGCACATTTTGGGCCCCTTAGTATCAACATCACATGGTCTACACCTCTTAATGCTGTCAGATTAAAAACACTGGTTAAAAACAAACAGAAAAGCAAATTAAACCGTTGGCTTGACTATAAATGTTCAAGTTAATTTCTGTCAACCAGACTCTGAAAATGTAATAAAAAAATTTGTAGTTGCCAATTAATATTGATTAATAATAAAAAAACATTTAATACCATAATTATAAGGTATAAATATGAAATACAAACATCAATTGGTGCAGTTTGGTGAGCTTGACACTCACATACACTGCAAGAGGAGATGATGGGAACTCTTGACTATTGAAGAAAAAAAAACAAAAAACACATCAAATAAACTTAGTTGTATATCTTCTAAATTTCACAGGGCGAAACTTCAGAGTAATCGCTCTTTCCTTCTGATGAAAAATCTTACAGTCAAACTGCTCAGTTGGCTTTAAAAGAGTTGAACAGAGACTCTCACTGTCACTGCAAAGATGTTTTTTCCCGGTTTCCTAAGAGAACTGAATAGGCAGGAAATAGTGCTTTCTCCGGTGTTGATGCACTCTAGTAATTTACGTTTTGAGTGTTTCATGATACTACCTGATGTGACTTGTGGTATAAAACCCTGGACTGGTTTAAGTAGGACTAAATTGCTGTGAATTTTTGGTTAATTCTTCTTTCAAGCTACAATCTTTGGCTGGCCAGTCTTGTGTTGCTGTGCTAATAGCAAATGCCTGAATTAAACATACCATGTACATTCATTAGGCACAAGTTACCAATACAAGGAGCTGCTTCCTTGTTTTGAGTTACAGTATACTCACTCAGACTGCCCAGCTGTTTGATGATGGCAGCTAGCGTGCTGTTGGTGACACACTCCAACTCACTGGTCACCCCATCCGGCAGCGCCCCACGGCACAAATGCCGGGGCTCAATGTTCCTCTTCACCAACGGCATACTGCTTTACTCCTGTAGAAGACTGGAGAAAGACAAAAATATGCAATTATCAGAAATTTGCCTGCCTTTAAACTTTCCTCAAGCATTTCTTGATAGGTTGTATAAAAAAGGTGCTCAACAAGACTAGTATTATTGGCCTTATATTTCAAAACCTGTAAGAAATGCTAGATAAATACTATACAATACAAATCCTGCTGGCAAATAAGGAAGACAGATGAAATCTGAGGAAAAATGAATGGCTGTTCAGTTGTAAGCCCTGATGGAAATAGAGGTGTCATGTTCGCCGTGGGGCGCAGTCACTCATCACGCTGCTTGATGTCAGTGTGGCTGATCTGAGCCAAGAGGCAAATGAGCCGGAAAGAAATTTCTAAATAGCGCTAACGAGCCACAACTGTGGCCAGAGAGACCATGCAGGGGCTGAGAGAAAGTCAGAGAGAAAAGAATAGATGGAGAGAGTAAAGAAGAGAAGTGCAAAGCCAGTAAGAGACAGATCTGTGAATCTGTTATGTCATATGTAAAAGCTTCCAAGAAATTGGAGTCAAAAGGTAAATCGAAGCGTAAAGTTATTAAGACATTCTCATGCATGTTTGACACCAAAAAAAAAAATCAGTTGAGTCACAGTGTTCTATTGTCTCGTGTGATATTATGAAGCAAAGACTGAAAGAATTAAATCATAAATGTATTGTAATAAAGTGGATGTCAAATTATATACTTATATACTTAAGCATCTCAAGTGTTTACACAATAGTATTTAATATTTTTCTATCTACAACAAATCTGGACTCAGTTGAAAAGTATGCAGAAGACGGACAGTTTCTCTTACGCGCATTATTTGGTCCATTTTCACAGAGATAAACTAGCAATCGCTTAAAGCAGAAAACCGAGCAATACCAACGCAAATACCAGCGGGGCAGGGATGAGCAGAATAGCCGACATGCAACCAGCAAAAGAAACAATCAGAGAAGAAGAAGAGGAACAGGAACAGGAAGAAAATAAAAGCAGAAGAAGAATGACAACGAGAACCACAACTGTTGAAACTGCGCTACAATTTGAAGAAAGGCTATGTGAGATTTTAGGGCGTGTTGGGTGGAAACAACTTTATGCGTTACTGCCACCAACCATGGTCTGAAACTCATCGTAGGAGTGTACTCTGAACTTAGCACAGCCCACTGGTGGATGAATTGATTTAACAAGTACGGCAACGTAAAAGAGGCATGGAAATATGAGGACGGCAACGTATAACATCACTTGGAACAACGTCTCTATTTACATACGGAGAGGAGCATAAATGGGCCTTAACATGAGATAACCAGTTTAGTCATGATAAAAGCATTAATTCCCCCACCTCCCTCCCTAAATTATATACAATAGCCATGCTCCTTGATATTACCAGAATGAGAATACTTCAAATTCAGGTTATTTTTATATCCAAATGTGGCAGAGTGTGAGTAACGAAACAGAGACTACCAAGCAGCTGCCTGAGACTATGCTAATGTCAGGTTTGGAACAGAGAAGCTAAGTATTTATTCTAGCCTAGATAGTAATTCATTTGTTTGGCTAATTACTAGAGATGCACCGATACGAAAATTTTGGCCAATACCGATATCCGATATTAATATTGTTTTTATGGCCGATAACCGATATTTACCGATGTCGATATATGTATTTTGTTTTAAAAGGTTTAAGATTATCAGATTCTTTACAAAGGGAAAATAAGGCAAACATTAGGGGTGTTAACTTCCCACCATTGTTTGTGAAGTTCTGGATGGCAGTTTTTCAGATGACATATCAAATTTGAGGTGCTATATGAGTTGACATGGCATCCTCCTCGCATTACTTCGACTTTGCAGATATTACATACTGCTTTTTAGTACCTTCTTTTTACACCGTGAAAAATTACCACACAGCTGAAATTGCTTCTTTCAGTTACATCCCACAATGTAGTGCTAGCAATTATACAAAAATAAATATCTGCTGTTAATATCGGCCCAGTTTTGCTTATCGGACCGATACCGATATGTTAAAAAATGACTAACATCGGCCGATAACGATATTAATGCCGATATATCGTGCATCCCTACTAATTATCAGTTGTACTGGTAATTGGCTTGACAGGACATTGGTTTTTCCTTCTGGTAACAAACACACACACACAGGCTGAGAAGCTCAAAAGTATCTGGAATGCCTGTTGCCACAGCTAGCCGCTTCTAGCTAGCTAACCAGCAAGATGAGTGATCGATTTGGCTCAGTGGAGTTCTTTCAGTTAGCCGCTTTTTATGTTGCGGCAGGCCAAATCAAACATCACAAATTTAATGCAAATGCACTAATAAATACTGAGCAAGGTTTGCGTCATTAACTATTTTTCCACACCCAAAATGTTTGATCGACGAACAAACAAGAAAAAGTGTCTGTCCATAATTTGTTCATACTTTAGTACTACTTTCTCAAATATTACATTATTTCAGCAAAGGATGTGAACCACAATCAACTTAAAGATTAAAGCTACCTGAGGACAAATGAAAGATAAAGTTTTCATGGTAATGTGCATGTATCAGCGTGTGCACGATAGCGGGTTTGCATATGTGCATGTAGGAGTCTTCCTGCAGAAATGTCCCACTCTCACACTCTCTCCCACACTTCTGGTGGCATGAGTAAGATATTCAGGATAATGAGGAAGCAGACAAAAACACAAGAATTTTCTGCCAGAATGTGTAAATCAGAGTATAGAAACTTAACTCTTTGGAAATCGATTTGCACACTTATCAGGACCAAGATGTGTGTGTATGTGGTTTTTAATCTGTTTGTCTAGACTGAAACACACATGTCAACTTGAATAAAAAGTGACTAGCTGGTCCTCCTTACATCTCTCATGTGATCTTGCTCTTCATCCCTTTAACAGCTTCTGACAGTCGCTCATACAAACCACCTCACATTCTGCTGGCTTGGCCTTAATATGTGATCAAGCTTTCTGTGTCTGTGTGTGTGTTAAGAGCCAATATCGACCTCCTCCTCCAGCTGTTAATAAATAATCTAACATCCCTGCTGTTTAATAATACATACATCCTCCTTCTCATCCTCATCCTCCTCTGCTGCCTTGGTGGGCACTCTTCATCTCTCATTTGTATGGCCTGTTGGATCATCCTTTCCACACACTCCTTCACATGTTCTTGCTTCATGTCTTCTCTTCATCTGTGCCAGCGTTCATTAATAAATCAGCAAGGGTGAATACCTTTTCCTTTGACTCCGCAGCTGAGTGGGTTTTCCCCTAATTCTGAGTGGACCTGAAAGCATGTGAGATTTTTTATTTTTTATTTATTTATTTTTTGTGAAAGTCTTTTAATGTGTTCAGTGCAGGAGGAGGATGAATTTTGACCCAGGGGCACTTAGTATCTTCACATGGGCCAGCTGTGGGGCAAAATGGCATTGACTGGTGTACTGTACCAGACCAATGTCTCTCTAAGACAAAGAGTGAAAGGGAAACACCAGAAAAAACACAGTTATTCTCATCTACCTTTAAATATCAGCTATCCAAAAAAAAAAAAAAAAAGCTAGGAAAAAAGACGAAATAGGTGCAGTGATCTACAGCAAACACAAGAGGAACTAATGTATAAGACGTAAAAACAGAGTTTGTATAACTAGAATGAACTGTACAAATGTACTGTGGATTGTAAAAGTATATTTTTGATGCTTTTGCAAGCCACAAAAACATAAAAAAAATGTAATTTTAATTTTTAAAATTTAAATACTGGTCCAACAATAAGTTAGATGTGTTCTAGACAAGCCTTTTTGTCTGCCTACTGTCCAAAATGACATACCCAAAATAAATAAGTATACCTTCACAACTGTATAACCTTGGTCTCGATTAAATACCACAACATTACCAAGATTACGACAAAAGTGTCAGAAACAACATGTTACTGTATCAAAGCAAATTTACTTGCTGCAATATACATGGTCATAATGTAATTAATAGTGTAAAAATGTTTTACGCACATTTGCTTCGACTGGTTGCACGCTTTAAATTACGTTACTACTTCGCATCAAAATAGACATGTTGATTTTTGAGGCCTTAGGAAAGATTCCTAATGGTACAAGTTGATGAATTTCAAATGGACTAAAAATCCAATTAAAATCCTGAGCCTGTACTGTTGGTGTTAGTGTGTGAGTTTAGACTACACAATTTCATACATTTTAGGATTTTTCAGCAGGACCAGAGGACCCAAAGCGAAGAAAAAGTGGCAAAGATAAGACAAGTAAGAGGAAGAAAAAGAAGAAGAGCCAAAGTGTGTGGAGCCATGGGGGTGTTGTCATGGCAACACATGGGAGGAATCCGCTCAGCTGCTCAAAAGTGGAACTCGTGCCTCTGAAAATAGTATGAAAGGGAGAAAGCAAGAAGGGGACAGAAAATAGAAAAAGAGAAAGAGAAAAAGAAAGGAGGGAGAACAGAGGGATGTTGAGATGAAAACTAAAAATATAAGTAGGTCTAAAGAGGACTCATCACTCCCTGACACCTGCAGTCAGAAAACACAGGACAGTTTAGAACACAACACTGAAAGGTTGACTGTGACCAAAGAAACAAGACGCAAGATTACGTCTATTTTTCTTTTAGTAAAAAAAAAAGCGAGAAGGAGCAACCTCATGAAGCTAGCGGGTGTTAATGTCTGCAATATCGTTTACTCTAATCAACATATTTTATCTATCCATGATCCAAAATGTTTAAGATTTTAAAGGCTAAAAAGTTGGCAAAAAATGAGACAGAAAAGTCACCTTTCATATAACTTTACTGGCCACTTCATGAGACACACCTGTTTAACTGCATATTAACAGAAATAGCTAATCAGCCAGTCACATTGCAGCAACTCCGTGCATTTAGACATGTTGACATGGTCACGATGACATAGTTGTTGGTGCCAGATGGGCTTTTCAGAGTATTTCAGAAAGTGCTGATCTAAGAATTAAAAATGCCTCCTGGTCTGATGAGTCTCTGATGAATGACAATTTGGTGGGAACATCACAAAAGAATGGATCAATCCTGCCTCATATCAGCAGTTCAGGTTTATGGTGGTGGTGTAAGGCTGTAGGGAATATTTTCTTGGTCCACTTTAATTAGTCCTAAAGTGCCAATAGTTTAAACACCACAGCCTATCTGAGCATTGTTGCTAGCCACCCATTCACACTCTAAAGGAGCGTCTGAGCTTTGCTGACATAAATCACTTTTTCATATGAATACCACTTTTTTGGTTAGAGCTAAAAACTTACTTTTGATTCAATTAACTTGAATTTAAGAGAATTGTAGAACCAAGGAAAATAAACTGTTTCCATTTGTAACAAGTGAATGGCAAAATGGTAAATGGCCTTTTATCCAAAGCGCTTTACATGTACGTCACATTCACCCATTCACACACACATTCACACACTGATGGCGGAAGCTA
>JBAFSZ010000006.1:25114096-25125793 GCA_036919955.1 Melanotaenia pygmaea | reverse complement strand
GCGCGGATCTCAATTCCTCTCGCGCGGGATCTCGTTTACTCTCGCGGGATTTTGGCATGATAATGCCGCCATACAGCTAGCCCAGTACAGACCTATTTTAAGAGCAATCAGGTTGAGTGCTCCTTCAACCACCTTGGAAACTCTTATCCCTAACAAGTGTCACATAACCATGATCATTTATACTCTGCAAAAATTAAATGTTGTAGCAACGAGATATAAATACTCTTGTAATAAATCTAGATTATTAAATATAGCAACTCAGATGATAAGAAAAGTTAAAAGTCCAGGTGTCAGCCATGGGTGTTGTTAGGCTTATTTAAGGGGGTCAGGAGCCCCCCCACCCCCCTAAAAAAATCACAAATTTATTTCATTATTGGCTTTGATGACTGATGTGTTAGTGATTGTTTGAGTTGTTGTAAGTGTTGTCTCAAATCCCCTGTGTTTATCACTGCTCCATGTTTTCTGTCGTACTTTCACTCCGACTGCAGCTACGTGTTGGTAGAAGTAGTTACACTGGAAGGTTTTTCTTAGATATTAAAGTAAGTAGTAGCCAATAAGTCCAGCTAGATAACAGCAAAAGCTGTGTTAATTTTTAATAAAGTAGATGCTTCCTGTTTTACAAAATAAAGACTCACTAGTTCTGTTTAGTAAAAATCTTAGTATGTAGAGTTCTGTTCTTGTTTATTATTGTTCAAGAGATATAACCAGCTAAAAGGATGTTGACCAGTTCACTGGAGAGGCCACGGAGATCCAGGGAGAGTGAAGGTGAAGCAGATTTATGAAGAAAGAAGCCAAACAGATCCAGATAGAACAAGCAACGCCTTCCACTTCTGGCTCTGATTTAGGAAACAAAGCTAAAGCATTTCATTCCTTTTTGTGGCAATAATAAAGACAAAACCAGCCCAGATAAGTTTGAGATTTATAAGGATTAAATAAAGAATTTGATCCTTTTCTGCATTTCCATCTTGTCACGTTTCACTATGAGCTTTAAATTGTCTCTTTGGTCATTCCGTTGTATTCTACATGACAGTAAAATCATATTCTGGTTGAACCAGTCTGCAGAGCAGACCTGTGGCCGGCTGCTCCATGGTTCCCGGTTCAGTCTTGGAGGGAAACTTTTTGGGGAATTTGTGTTCTCCTTTTAAATTAATGACTTCCTCACTCTATCCAAAGAAAAATTATGCTAATTGGTGATACTATACCGACAATAAAACTGAATATGAGTGATCCCAAATAGGATAGATTGACAGACCTGCAAGTTATCTAAGAGGGAATGGAATTAGATATGAAGCTATTCTATTTAAACATTTAACATTTATATAATTTTATCTAGAAGAACTCAGTGGTATCATGAGGTCACGGTAACTTTCCTCATGTCCCACACAGCTTTGTGTCTAAAATTGAACTCATTGTTGTCATGATTTCACCCCTGGCTGACAGGAGAAACTTTGGATGTCATTTGCTAAGGGGGGAGCCCCTCTGTGTTTAAATCCTAGAGACATTCCTGGTGCCAGCATAGGTATATGACTGTCATAGTATGACCAACATTGTGATGAATGTACATATAAGACAACTGTCCACACATTAGAATTCTATTTTAATAAATAATTTGCAGCATCAGACACAAAAATATATACAACTTGAGGTTGATGAGATAATCATTGTAGAAACTCAGCAAAATGTGTCATAGACAAACATTCACAATTGAAATGGTTTAGAAAATGGCCACTTCTTAATAGAAGAAGGTTCAACACATTAGTTCATCAGCCACTGAGTGCACGACAAACCCCCCAGCTGGTTTCTGCTGATCCAAACAAATATCAAAGGGAGTTGGCCCATAGGGCTGAAGAGTTCAAACGCTTAGGCTTTGTCAGACTCTTGAACAACCTGCTGCTCTGACTGTTTTCAGGGCTGTTTAATGACAGAAATGTATGCTGGTGGATAAGTGAGTCAGCCCCAGGATAAAAAAATTAGACCAAGGTGATATCTGAAACTTAATCCAGGTTAAAAACATGTCTTTTATCATGCGTCTATGCATGAAATCTGCATGCTAACTTTTAACTTATCTTGCTTTAAATTTTTATTAAGGGAGAAAAGCAAGTTAGCCCAACTTCGCCCACCATTTAGTTTAAGCAACTTAACTAATATCCCAAGGTAAGTGGGTTAGATAATTTAGCCAACCCTCTAAGCTAAGAAGGTTAGCTCAATTTAACCTTCTGAGCTAAGAAGCTAGCTTAAATTAGCTAACTTTCCAGGTTAAGGAGGTTAAAAAACTTTTAAGGGTTTTTCTGAGATCTTTGAATCTTTATTAAACTTCTTACTGCCATTTCAGCATCATGGCAATTCTTTAGCTCTGGTAGAAGGGCTATTTTAACTCTGTATTAACAGGGTTTAGATAATCTCTAAACCAAATTATATGTTTTAAAATGTATAGAAAACACGTTTTTAACACCTCTGTGTTTATAGTTCAACTGATTTTGTCCACTAGAAATAAATGTTGTGGTTGAGACATACATTTAGAATACCCTGAATGGATTTATTTAAATGTGTGAATCTCTAGGTTTTGTGTACGGGGATAAAAAAATAGAATTGTGTTAATTTGAGGTGTTGAGATTAAAAACAATGTAGACAGAGCCAGATTAGTCACGTCTCCAGTATTTATGCTAAGCAATACTAAAAGCCTTTTGACTTCTGAGAACAAACAGAACTTGTAAAGATTTAAATTCAGCTCTTAAAAAAAGTATCTTCCCAAAATATCAAACCGTTCCTTCCATTTGTTTTTATAACAGTTTAATTGGAAATATGACATAAAGAAATGGAATTAATGCTGAATAAACCCTCTTAAATATATTGGAAAGGAACTTTGTCAACAAACAGCTCCAGCTCTGAACACCAGACCTGGATCAATTTATTACTACATACCTTTCCACATCCTCACTGTGATTGCTTTCGTCTATCTAAGTTCAATTTCATTCCTTGTGCAGGGCACGATCAATAAAAGCCAGAAAATAAATCTCAGGTACCAATTTGAGTCAAGTCTGGTACATGCTGGTGAACTGGAAACGTGGCCGTTAAACTGTGACAAACCGAATTGGCAGGCCTGGCCGTAACACACTCACTTTTGTCTGGATCAAATATGACCCATTCAACTTTACTGAGTCCAGAGAGCCCTCTCTTCCTTTATGTCCACCTCATTCTTGTTGAGCATTATTAAGAGAACAAAAATCTGAGGGCGGCAGGAAGAAGCTTTTTGATATTTGTGGTACAGACCTCGTCTCCAGCTCTTCAGCTTTAGCTACGGTTGATCTCCTCTTGTGGAAAGAAAAGTGGTGCAAACAACTGCTTTGTATGACTGTAGCATATAAAAAGAAACTAAATCGTACCGAAGGGATGGAGGTGGAGATCTCAGGGTCCACATTCTATTGGTCTGTTGCAAGCTGCAAAGTGGAGCATTATGGGTAATAATTGGTCTGTATCTTCCAGTGATCTGGTCTTTGGCCTGTTCTGAGTTTGGAGACAGAATCATTAACACTGAAAAATTCTAAATGGTCCATGTCTACTTTAATAACTTACATAATCTCCCTGCCTACTTTGAAGAACTGCTCTGGAGTCACAGAAGCCATAAGAGGAATAAAATTACTGGAGAAGACAGTTAGATCCTATAAAACATTACTCAGCTCAGCAGCGTTCAGAGAATTTTTCTAAATGATTTATTCCAACGGGCAAAAGATCGCCTGACTTCCAAAAGGTTAGAAAGTTAACTATAAGCTATTTCTGTAATATTTCAGACAAGACCACTGATATAGAAATCAAGTATTTTACCGCATTATTTATGGAAAGTTTTGCAACTTGTAAATACTTTTGGATGCCAGGTAAGAGAGTGTCCCTTCTTTTCTGCTGGATTTTCCCCAAATCTTACAAAACAGCTTCTACTTCTGGAAGATTCTTACTGTCTCGGATGAACTGACCGTGAATGTGAAATTTAGACGTCTACACAAGTGCCTGCAGCAAAAGCCTTGTGAGGTAGTCTATTGTGAATTTTGACGTGTGTTAAGGATCTAAATCCTGTTTTAAATCCAGTCTTTGTTCATCTTCAGTATTTTTATCATTTAGTTGGCTTCCAGAATTTACTGGCTTTAAATGGAACCTTATATTCGAGAAAAGTTAAGCGCATTTCAGCCAAACCAAAGTTTTGATTTGCATTTCCGGCAATCCATTGAGCAGTTTTCTTTAATGTAAATTAAATTGATAAGCAAACAGCTACCAGAGATTACAGCAGCTCAGCTGATAAATACTAATAAAACTTAAGACCTTTTTGCATCATGTTCCATTAAGATAACTCTAATTTAGCTAAACATGGTGAAAAGATTAATCTTTATTTATATGGGTATCAGTTCTTCCACATGTGTTTTTACTTACAGTACAGCCAGTAATGGCTGCTGTGCAGTTTTATCCTCTAAGGTGTTAAACATTTGATAATTAAATTTGCTCTTTCTCTCAGATTTACACAGAATTGAATCTTTTGTGAGTCAGAGAGTCATAGTTATGTCCAGTGGAGGAATTGCTCTGCTTGTCAGATGTCAATAAACGGGACGGATAGAAGGAAGAAGTATGAAACAGAAGACTGGTAAGTTGGGGGCCTGCCTGTCAGGGCTTTCCTCTCAAACACTTTCTGTGTGTGGTATCACCTAAAGATGGATGTTTTTCCATATAAAACCCAACGGTGGTGTACTGATGGTCTGATTAGCTCATTAAATGATTAGTTTCTAGACAAAACTGACAGATATGCAAAACTATTAGTGTTCCCTTTTTTCTTTGTTGTCTTTCATCATCTGGTTTGAGCAAATTTTGACCTGCAGAAAACCCTGTAGCTGAGGGACTTGAGGAGAAAAGGGACTGAAGTAATGGCTGGCTTTGACTGAAATCTCTCATGGTCTGTGCCTTCTTTGAGCCATTATTGTGCACATATCATTGCTGTGAATTCCCATGTTCAGCTTGTTTAAACACAAGACTCAATCAGACAGAGATGAAGATCTTAGAAAAAAATGGAGTCTAAAACTGTTTCTTGAAGCTGAATCTGAAGCTGAAAATTTTGATGATTAATTGGTGAAATTGATGATATTATTGAAGGATTTTTGTAAAAGCTTTTGGAAGATGTGAGTTTAATTGTTCCCAAAGTGGTGGTGAACAGAAGCAGTAGCCTGACAGATGTTTGGGCTAAAGGCTTTCACCTTCTTTTGAACTCTTGTTTTAATCCTCTCCAACAAGTCAAGAGACCCCAGCGACCACCAGATGTCACTGTGAGTCCACCAGAGACCAGCAGTAGTTCTACATTCCTTCGTCTTCGGTCCTCTCAGGTAAACTTTGATGGTAGCCTTGAGAAAGTTTCCTTTTCTGTCAGCTGAATAGTTTGAATACACATGCTGAAAAGGTTCATTCAGGTGGATTTCATGACTGCTGCTGTCAAGCTTGATGGCACAAAATATACTTGGTTGAGTTTGCTTTGTGTGGCGCTCAGACTGCATTTTGACTCAGTGAGGGCTTGAAGCTGTAGTCTGACTCCTGGTTGGTCTCGACTCTGTAACCTGCATCAGTAGGACTCCACTGGGGGGGCCATTTGACTTCATACCAAGTTAGCAACGAGTTAGCGCTTCACTGGTTGTCTCACCTCCTGCCCCCTCTCTCAGCTGATCAATGAGCACATTTATATACACATAAAGGCCTGACTTCATTATCAATTTATGGAAATTTTGAGAAAAAGAAAAAAAAAAGACTTTAGAGACATTAGTTTTCTCTCATTTTTTCCCCACATGAATATGAATAGTGCACTTCTGTGTAGAGATGAGGCCCCTCAACCTTTCAGAATAGTCCCCACTACAGCCACACACCTAAAACTGGTGCATAGGCTGCAGTCTGCAAGCACCAGCTTGTCAAAACGCTGCTCAGCCGGGTTAAAAGGAGACAAACGAAGACGGAGCATGCAGTCACACGCTGCTTGTGTGTTCTGTGGAGGCCGGGCTGTAGCTGATGAGCGACAGCTCCTGCTCCAGCTCTGTTTCTGGCTCCGTTTCTGAAAGCATACCAACATTGTGGCATTCGGAGAGGCTCTGTGACACCAATCCTATTTGCGTCCCATCATCAGTTGTGTCCTCTGGGTCCACCGTCAGCCTCCCATTGTCCCCCCTGCTGCCATTGCGACAGTTACTGTTGCGGTCCACCCCTGCTTTCCCGTGACTGCTTGGGAGAAGAGGGGTCACGGCGTGCGAAGGGCACTGTGGAGGGACCAGGAGGGTTTTACAACCCTGTCCGGCTGCGTTGGCCCCAACTTTGTACTGACACTTGATGTAGCTGGAGAACGCTCTCCTGTAGGTCTTATTGAAGAGGGTGTAGACCAGAGGGTTGACTCCGGAAGAGATGTAACCCACCCAGACGAAGACGTTTAGGAGGTCATGAAGCAGTGACTCATTACAGGAGCCGCGACACAGGACGAAGGTGACGTTGGTGATGAAGAAAGGACACCACATGATGAGAAAGAGGAAGAAAACGATTCCCAGGACCTGAAGACAAAGAGACGAGAGAAGACAAATAAAAAAGAAGGAAGGAGAAAGAACAGTGAAAAAAATCTAAAATCCCTCTTGAATTTCTTTATTGTAACACCAGCAGCATACAGTATGACTGATGCCTCTTGTCCTGATCGTGATGATTGTCCCCTTTAAATTTTTTACATGGATATAAAGTATCTTGGTTTTCTTCCAAGACTAATTAGAATTTAGTGGACCTCTTGGTGAGCACTCCAAGCATTTTGACGCTGCTCAGAGTGTCTGCATGGATTTGATAATATGAGACAGGAGCTCTTTAAATTTGTCACAAAGAAACACCTGCATCTGAAACCTCACAGCTCCTGGCACTCTGAAAAATACAAACGGGATATATTCACTGACAGTGACAATTTAACAGAACAGAAGGAAAGTAAATGTAAGTGGATTCAGAGAATTTTTATGATCGTGCTTCACTATAGCAGACACTTTCACAATGGAAGAGAGAAGCTTTCAAAGCCATCCCTCAACACTGTGTAAGATAATGTTTGCATCTGAAGAGCTTGGATTTATTCATGCTACAGGTATCTGTGTGCATCACTCTTTTCCTACACAGAAAAACAATAGTTTTACTAATGATAAGGATTTGAGGTATTCAACCAATATACACCAGCTTGCTTGCAGTTCTCCATAAAGCTAACATGCTTTAGAGATGATGCTACACAGTGGTTGAATGTTGAAATGGCTGAAAGTTAGCTTAAACTATAAAATGGATAATCCTATTCAATTTCTTTATGGAGGGCAAAGCCAAAAAACAACAAAAAAACCAACAACAATAACAAAAGTAAATAAATAAATGAAGAACAAGTCCAAACAGCTGCACTAGAAAATGTCATCATTTTAACACTTTGGTGATACAGGGCTGCTGTAGCTCAGGAGGAAGAGCAGGTGTCAACCAACCGTTAAGTTGGTGGATCGATTCCATAAAGTGTCCTTGGACCAGACACTGAACCCTTAGTTGCCTCTAGATGTGTGTGTTGGGCAATGAATATGTGTGATGGATGAAATAAAAGCACCTAATATACAACAATAGAAGTGGGGTATGTGTGTGTGAATGTGACATGTAGTGTAAAAGCTATTTGAGTTGTCAACATATGACTAGAAAAGTGCTATATAATTACAGTCCATTACCATTCCCACATAAACCAGAGCTCTGGCCACTTGGACTCATATCACCTCAGGACAGAGCAAAACTAAAGCGCCAACACAAGCTAGACTCACCAACAAGTCAGGTTGCTCTCTTTTATTTAGGAAGCCTGAGTATGGTGATGTGTTGCTAACTCTGCAGCTCCTTCTTGGGGTATCTCTTGTTTTGTTTTTATTTTCCACCAACAAGATGCTTTGATTGGATCTTACCTGCTGCAGAGCGCTCTCATTTTTGGAAACTCAGAAACACGTGGACTAGATGCAGACACTGCACAAATAAATAAAGACATGGGCGTGGAATGTGTTTTCATGAATAGAATAAAGGAGTCACATATCAGACAGTGTTTCAGTGAATCTACCAGCTCTGTAGAATAATTCTGAATAATTCATTCAAGATATGAACATCCCAAATTGTTTAGCAGGACCTGGTTTTATGTGCCCTGCATGCCTACCCCCCTCCATAAAAGCACGCCTTATTTGTTTTTTCACAAATAGAATAATAGGTGGTTTCGTAAGTGGTAGTTTTTCAGCAGAACTTGGTCTAATGTGGTCTGGGTCCCCAAAAGCAGTGGATTTGCTGTTTTTGCATATCACAGATCGGAATCTAACTTTGTTTGTGTAAGGCTGCGTCTGAACGTTTCTTCCAACCACGCTTAAAGACAAAGTTAAAAACCAAACGGCCTGATGTTATTTACTTTATCTAAATGGCGGCTTGTCCTTTCAGACTGTACATGGTCGTGCACTCACTGCTGTTACTCATCAGGGTACTTAAACCCCTCCACCGCTGTAGGGTGGCATTTAACTTGTAATCATGAGCTGACGTTTCCTGTGCAGGGTGGCTGTGCTGTCCTTTAGACATAGGGTGAGAAGCTCAGTGAGAAGACCTCCTCCACATCAAGACGTGCCACAGCATCTGGTAAGGATGCCACCCTTATGAGTTATTCTGGGCATGTCTAGTAAAAAAAATAAGCTCCACCAATTTCTGGTCTTTATCTACATTTTAAGAATAATCAGATCTGAAGACGTGATCACTGCTTAGCTTGTGAGTCTGAACGAGTGAGTGTATGGTCGCTCGCTCACAATTTTCCTCCACCCAGAGGTGCAAAGACAGGTGTGCACACATCGGTGAACACACTACCAACAGCGGAGAAAAAAGAGATGATGCGTTCAAAAATAATTTACATAAAAATCACAAGGTTACCCCACACCCCACCAACAAATACACGGTGCCACGTTTACAGCTACAGTTCTCACCAGCGTCTCTGCTCTATTGATAAAGAGCCGATAGCGTAGATCTAAACTACAGCTGGATCTCAACCACACCTTTTCCAAGGCCCCACTCAAATTCTGATTGGTTAGTAAAGTGTTTGTGAGCAAAGCAGCGCTCCTCTCACACCATTGGTAGATGAATTCAATGTGGCAATAGTCCACATTAGTGCACACATAAAGTCGTTAAATTGCCCACACCCCCTTTTTTTTCCTTGCCACAAAAATCACCAGTAATTTTGTTAATATGAAAAAAAAGTTAAAGAAATCTGTGAAAACCATAATTTAATAATAAAGTCAAATACTACACTGATTAGAAGTTGTAGAAAAACAGCTGACAAGTTGTAATGTGTATGCGAGATAATGTGCCATCTATGAAACTCTTTTCTGTAAGATAAACCAACAATCACTCAAGTTTATTCTCACCTTTGAGGCCCGCCTCTCATTTTTTATGGCCTGCATCATCCCCCGTCGCCCATGGCAACCTGATGGGTCGCTCCGGCCTGGACCAGCAGCTGGAGAGCTGAGCTGCGATGCCACTTCGGAGCTGGGAATGATGCTGATGCTGTCTGAGGTGGAGGCGCTGAGCAGAATGCCGGACTCGGTGCCTTTCAGGCAGCTCAGGGTATTTCGCCTGCTCTGAGGGGGCGGGGGCTTCAACTCTGTGGGAAGGGCAAAAGAAAAGCATCCGAAATATCCAACACTGGAAAATGAAAACTATGCATGTAAGTAGAAAACTAAAAAAACAGTTCCTCTGTAGCTGCTAATATAATTACTTCCAGTATAGAAACCAGTGAAAGCGTGCCAGATTTTCCTTTGGCAGTGCTGCTCATACATTTCTCTGTCTGGAATGGACAGAATGTGAGGTGGAAAATGGGGACAGACTAGCACATCTTGTAATAATATTTCTCAATGGAACAAGTATGTGGGCCAAACTAATAAGATCAGATCTCGGCTCTTGGAAAAATCTGTTTTATGTTAAGACCTCCCAAACACACAATTGCCAGTGATTCCAGTGAGATCTTTGTCAAAGTGTTACAAAACAAAACCTTTGTCCAGACAGGGGCACACAGCCACATTTCTAACCAGCAAGGAATCCATCTTGGAATCTCTCAAAAGGGTTTAAACAGGGACAAGATGAATGCATATTTCATGATGTGCTCAAACATTGATGCTACAGCTGCAGATAAGCAGAAAGTCAGCATCTTTGCTACTTAGTGATCCATGTAGAAGACATGTGATCAGACATGTAAGATTTGTTTCCCATACTCATTGGTGTACTACTGCTCTATCTCCCAAGCCACTGCTCCACTAAATCCTCACCACAAAGATAAATAAACTAGATCCTAGAGGTGAAGAGGAAAACTGCCCGGGAGCAAGACAAATTCAATGCTGATATTCTAATTGGAAGTCAAGGAGTGTTTGCATCCTCAGGCTTAGAGGAGTGTTTGCATCCTCAGGCTTAGAGGAGTGTTTGCATCCTGTCCGTGACCAGCAGTCAGTGCACATGATGGTATGGGGGTGTTTAAGTGCACTGGTCATATGTAAATTGCACAGCTGTGAAGACCTAATTAATGCTGAATACTATACACAGATCAGCCATGAGATTAAAACCACACATTGCAACGCTCCTCATCTTCTTGGTTCTGATGGAGAAACCTGCAGCCTGGCATTCAGATGGATAAAACTTTGACAACTCACAATGTACCCAACCTCAGTTTTCCTCCCCATTGGTGGTAAACCCACATGAAAGTGGTGGACCATGGCTCTGTTGGGTTGGGCCCACCATTTCCAGTCTTGGCTCCAGAAAGGTGTCCCAGTTTCTGTCTTCCAGGGAAGGTGTCTAATTTATCCTGTGGTCAGTACAATAAGTTTTTTTTTATTCTAGACTTAGCCTTTCTGTGAGACCAATGTACCTACTAGGTGCTGCTGATGCCACAGACAACAAAGCCCTCTTATTTAGGGATCCTTATCTCCAGTCCTCAAGGCCCACTGTCCTGCAGACTTTTGATGTTTCCCTGCTGTGACACACCTGACTCAAATTAATGAATTAGTAGCAGACACATGCAGAGATTCATTTTATTTTATTTAGGTCTGTTGCAGAAGGGAAATATTTAATAACTACAGGATAGTGGGCCTTGAGGACCAGGGTTGGGGATCACTTCTCTGATTCATGAGGGTACTCAAACCCCCTCACCACAGTAAGGCAGCAATTCACAGCTGATTTATGTTACTTTCTGCACTTATGATCATGAGCTGTGGTGACTGAAGTTTACTGTGCGGGGTGGCTGTGCTGTCCCTTAGAGCTGTGTGAGAAGCTCGGTCATCCAGGAAGGCGTAAGAGCAGACCTGCTGCTCGTCCACATCACGAGATGCCACAGTGTGTGGTTAGGAAGCCTCCCTGGTGAGGTGTTCTGGGCACGTCCCATTGGGAGGACTTCCCAGGAAAGATCAAGGACACGACGGATGGATTACTTCTCTTGGTTGGCCTGGGAATGCTTCGGGATACCCCTGGAAAAACTGGAAGAAATGCTGGGAAGAGGAAAGTCTGGCCTTCCCTGTTTAGGCTGCTGCCTGTGACCCGACCTTGGTTTGACAATAGAAAATTGATGGATGGATGGATGGATGGATGGATGGATGGATGGATGGATGGATGGATGGAAGGATGGAAGGATGGATGGATGGATGG
>JBAFSZ010000006.1:25073437-25084799 GCA_036919955.1 Melanotaenia pygmaea | reverse complement strand
TCTTATTATTTTGTATTGGCCGCCAAGCACTTCCTGGAACTTTTGGAGGCTACATGGACCACGTGATCGGCAAGCGTATTGAACTTCCATTGGCGCCACTCTCTCTCTAGAGCACTCTATTCATAACCTTTCACACCTTGAATCACATGACCACAAAATGGCCAAGTCTGTAAACAACTAACATGTGGCAATTAAGTACACTGCTAAAAATAAATAAAGGGAACACTTTAACGCCACTGACCTGTCCTGGGTGTACCCGGCCTCTCGCCTGTTAAAGGCTGGGTTGGGCTCCAGCTCCCCGCTACCCTTAACTGGACAGAGGGATTGATAATGGATGGATGGAAAGTAACACCACATCTTAGATGTTGATGGATGAAATATTCCAGTTGAGAATCTTTTTTTCATTACATGGTGCAATGTGTTATGAACAAAATAACATAAGAATGATCAATGGAAATCAAAATCACCAACCCATGCAGGTCTGATTCAGCGTCATACTTCAAATAAAAATGGAAAGATCCAGCTGACCCAACTTCTGTGGAAATTTCTCAAGACAATTTAAAATGAGGTTCATCAGTGTGTGTGGCCTCCAGGTGCCTGTATGCACTACCTACAACGTCTGGGCTCCTGAGAAGATGACTGATGTTCACCTGAAGGATCTTCTCCCAGACCTGGATCAGGGCATCAGTCAACCCCTGCGCAGTCTGTGGTGCGACATGGCGGTGGTGGATGCAACGAGACATGATGTCCCAGAGGTGCTGGACTGGATTCTGATCTGCTGAATGGACAGCCCAGTCCATAGCATCAACACCTTGGTCATGCAGGAACTGCTGACATATTCCAGCCCCAAGAATATTGTCGTGCATCAGAAGAAAGCCAGGTCCCACTGCAGGAGCATACGCTCTGACAGCGGGTCTGAGTATCTCTTCCTGGTACCTGGCAGTCAGGCTACCTCTGGCCAACACATGGAGATGTGTAAGAAGAATATACCTGGCTCCTGGTATCTCCTCCATGTTCTCGGTACTGTGCTGTGAGACACAATAAACCTTCTTGCCACAGCATGCATAGATGTGCCATCCTGGATGAGCGGCATTATCTGAACAACTTCTGTGGGTTGCTGACACCGTCTCACGTTATCGCTAGTGGTGAGGGCACTGGCAAGATGAAAATGTGGTTAAAAAAAAAAAGAAAGAAAATCAGCCAGAACCTACAGGACCATTACTTTATAGGGGATGGCTTTCTGATTGATTTCCTCCTGTTGTCTGTTCCATTTCTACAACACACATGTGAAACTGATTCAGGAGTCTTCCTGACTGGCCAGATTGATATCCCAGACCTGCTAATGATGAGCAGTGTACATTGATGGGTCATTATGTGTGAACATGCGTGGCACTTGCCAATGGTGAAATATGCTTAAATGTGGTACAGACCTGCTATTTATACTGGAAATTGTTTAATTTGAATTTAATTTGAATATACAAAATCTACAGGTTTCAGACTTCAGACTTGATTTATCCTTTGGGAGGTTCCCTCAGAGAAAAGTGAAGTTCCATTACACCCAACACTGTTAGACTATCAGGAATCTGAAAAGTCTGAAACTGTTATGGTACTAGTCAAAAGTTTTTACACACTTTCCCATTAAATCCTAGGTGTACATGTGTATTTGTGTTAAATATGAAAAACAATGAAAAGCAACAAGCCAACAAAAAAGGAATGTTTTACATAAAAATGTATTAAAACAAATATGAAACATAAATTCAAACCAAAATCAGTTTCTTCAGTTTCAAATTATTTTATTAAATAAACAATAGTTATGGCCCCAATGTGGCTCCATATCGTAGCATCTTTTATGAAGAACATACTGTATGATCAATATGAATTCAAACCAAACTATGGCCACAGTATTGAGCACTGCTGTGTTTGACTATTTCAGTTCATTCTTGGTATTAATGATAATATGTTCAGCATCTAAAGATGAACAGTTGGGGATACTTTATTTTTGTCCGATGTCATCAAGGCGAAGGAAAGGATGCAACAATAAGAAACAATTTAAATATCTAATCTTCAACAGTAGAAAATACAACAGAGATGGAAATGTGTAATTTTTGTTATTTTAATGCAGAAGTTCTAAAGATTATTCAAAGTGATTGCTGTTGCTCTGATAACAGCAGTCAGACCGTACTGATTAAAAGGTCCTTGTCGTTACCTTCAGTGCATCAGAATGAGAAGAGAAAACAGTACAGAAGACAAATCTAATTTACAGGTTTATTTAAAGGTTTTCATCTAGATCTCATCTAGATTTTGCTCGGAGGCAAAATAGCCATATGACCTGGATGTTGGTCCCATTTCCAATGAATGAAAGCAAAGATGGCCTCAGTCTAAGGCGTCGCCACACGTGCACGTGCCCCAGTATAAATGACACGATTAATTTTCAACAGTAAATATTTATCACACATTAATTCAGATAATTCAGACGGGAGAAGATCTATATTTCAACTCAAACACGTAGCAGAGCGCTAACTCCAAACAGAGGATCCAGCTCAGGGGCGGATTCTGTCGCTGCACGTCACCGTGCACGAGCAGCAGGTGAACCACATGCTTTTGCTGCCATGTTGAAAATGTTCATGCTTGTTAAATATGTTCTTACACTTAGTAATATCTCAGTTAGTATTTTTGGTAGGAACGTGGCAGTGGCACAGGACAGTGTGTGTGTGTCTGGCGTGTGTGTGTGTGTGTGTGTATGGGAGATATGTGGTAGGGGGTCTGTGCCCCAGTAGAGCTTCATGCCGAGCAACGCCCCTGAATTCAGTGGAATCCACTGTGAAGGTAGAATGGATGGATGGTTGCTGGTACCAGGAGGTCAGTGTCTTTTGGACGTATGTTCCCACTCCTCTCCTAACTGAGTTTAGACCATCTCATCTCTGTTGCATTGTTTTGTTTTGTTTTTTTTGTGCTGTTTTTACACATTTCCTTCCTCATTTCCACCATGTGTAGGCTGTCACTTTGAAAAAATGTGACAATTTTAAAATTCAAAGGTTTTTAAAATCTATTTATTTATTTCAAAACTCGAGGAATTTCCCTCCCTAAATTTCCTCCTTTATAAAACAGTTTTGGTATCACTTTCATGTTTCACAATGGTGCAAACACAGAGCTACAAAAGGGAAAAGGCCAAACAAAAGCTTTCATGCTAAAAATACAGCCATGTTTTTTCTTTCTTTCTCTTTTTTTAACAGACAACTGTTGATAAGAAGAACAAAAAACTGATCCAGACTACCATTAATAATGCATAAAAACAACTCCAGTGGTGTTTTTGTGGACCAACTAAGGCTGTATATAGTTCCTCAAATCAAAACAACTGAATCGGCTGCATGACGTCTTAAATACAACCCAAAGAGGAATGACGAGTAAGAACCACTGTTCCACATGTTTTGGGTGTTTCCCAGTCCCCTGTGCACTGTGGAGGCAGTGCTGCACAGTCTAGCTCACAAACGACCAGTGAAAGCAACAAAAAAGAAGAAACTAACATATTAAATGGTTGCACAGACGACCACCGTCTACTGCTAATTTTCTCTGTCTTTCTGAAACGTACATCATCATGATCTCCTCCACCTTCATTATGTTTGCTATTGTCCAAAACTGGCGTTGGAACACCGAAGTGAGCTCTAAACTCTACACTGCCCCCTTGTGGATGTATCGCCTGACAACCATGTGAACATGTTGCGTGAGCAGTGACGTTTGAATGTACCCATTACATACGGTACGTAAAGGAACATAAATGAGGATTTAGTTCAGCACATGTCTAGTATTGGTTCATCATGTGTAACAGATTTTATCAGTTTGAAAACATTTAAACTTATTATAAAGTTTGTGGAATTCACTTCCATAAAATAACAACCATAACCACAATCTTCCTCCAAAAGGACTCGTGTGTGCATGTGTTTTATCTGAAAAGGTTCTTTGTATTAATAATGATTTTCAAACAGCTATGTTTTGGGAGTTTATGAGTTTATTCATGTATAAAAACACAAAGATAAAAAGTTGTTAATTACCATCTTCATCACTGTCATCATTGTTAGTCACAAAAATTTCTCTGTCATTCCGAAGGTGTGAGAACATTCAGTGCCTGTGGGTGTTTGCATGTGTGTGTATCTGGTCTATCTATTAGTCGGCCTTGCCGATCGATGCAGTCAGCAACCGGTCTGATGGATAACACTGTGCGTATAGATCCAAGCTCAAGTTCATTCAAGTGTGTGTGAGCATCTGTGTGAAGGGTTTGCAGGGACTATGTGCTATTTTGTGATCTGGGTATAAATGACTCTGAGATATGCTGGCCATCTGTCTTACCATGTTTGTGAAACAGAAACATATACCTGTCTGACTTCTTTTTTTTCCTTAGTGTGTGTTTGTTTGAGTGAAACACTGATTACCACAGTGAGCAATCAGCAGTGGCAGCAGCTTGAACTGACAGACAGACACACAAAGAGCGAGCGAGTGTGTCTATTCACCATATGCGGCCCATTAAGCAGCAATCAAACCTCCCCGTTCTGCTTAGTATTCCTGAGGGATGCCCAGAGGCTACAAAAGCAAGAGCTGGAAATTACAAGTTTGGCCAAGTTGTATCGAGGATAAAGACGAGCTGCAGGGCAACGAGAAAGAAGGCAGAGGTGAAAATACCAATTTATCAAGAGGCACATCTGCATACAGGCATATCTGAAATTTTTTGAAGTGAAGGAAATTATTCTTGCACATTTCTAAAACTGCAGGTCATAGATTATAAAGTAATCACATACTAGTATGCCCTGACTTTTAATGTCTACTTAGAGCCACAAACTAATGAAAAAGCATTTTAATTACCTCTGATATTTTTCCTTAGATCCTTTGTGACTGTAAAATCCAATATTTTGTTGTGATCTGTAATAGTAAGATGCTTGATCTGCTAGTAAGTAAAAGTAGAGGATTAAGTAGAGTAACATTTCCCAATAGCAAAACAGTTAAGTCAGTGGAGGAGCTGCACTGTGGCAATGTAAAATACATGTGAGGTGTTGTCAACGAAGGAGAATGTTGTGATTAATCTGAATTTGTTTTAACCCTAAAAACGGAGACATCTTATGTAAAAATGTTACATTAGATACAGATACAGAAGACTTCTCTTGTGAGGTAAGTTCTGCTCAAGGTCCTCTTTGGTTAAAGGAAAGTAAAATAGTTTTTTCCAGGTTTCGGTTGCACTGATGCTCACTTTAAGAGATTACAACAAACAAAGAAATATCATAGAATTCAGCTGTTTGCTGAGATTTGTGGCACCTGTTTCTTTAACGTATCTTTCCCAAAACATGAAGTTTGCTTGGATTAGCTGACTGGTCATAAAGAGGTTCATATTAATGCAGCGGTCCTTAATAAACATGTAAAGCACTGGCTAGAATTTCTCTTTTTCTTTTAACCTGTCCTGTCCTGCATCATGACAGCAGAATGATTACTGTGGAGAAAAAGGAAGAGAAATGATAGAAAAGGGAGAACAAAACAAAAGGTGGAAAATAAACCACAACAACTGCAAATAAAGCTAAACAGCAAAACTAAACAGCTGCTTCACCTGGAAAGAAAAAGTAAACATCCTAAAGTTTTCTAAGAAAATGCACCAGAGGATCTATAGGGGCACATGTGGGAAGAAAAACCATAAAAACCATGAACAGCAACCAGTGTATGTGTGTGAGTGTGTCTGTGTGCAGGGTGTGGGTGTGTACGCAGGTGTTTGTACTAAACATTAGGGGTGAGTTGTACTGCATGATCATGCAGTGCCCCCTCCAAGGATCAGAGGCAGACCGGGAGGGCCCCAAGCCCCAGGCAACCAGCAGCCACCACAGAGACCAGAATAAAGACCGCCCACCATGCGTCCAGCCAGACGGAGGCAGAGGAGGGATGCAGCCAGATATGGAATCTTCTGTTTTGACCACTAATCCATATGTTTTCGAAAACACTTTTGGGTCACTAAGATTTACAAATCCTACCTCCCTAGTAGGAAGTTTGTAGTCTATTTGGCTGAAGGTGTATTTCTTGTTGGCTTGAATTTCAAGTGGGGGGCTTTGTGTGGCATTTGCATGTTCTCTTTGTGCATGTTTCTGAATACTGGGATTTCCTCCCACAGTAAAAAGAAAAGGCTGAAGACAAACATCTGAAAAGTTGAGTTCTTGGAAGTGAGAAATGTCAGTGATGACAATGATTACCATCACTGGAAAGTGCAATGGTTGATGTCTGTTTGCGCACAGCCCTGAAAAAGGTTTGCTGACATTGTGATCTCTGTGATCACGTCTGTGATGGTGACATTTACTGGCAAGCTCCTTTCAGCTTTAAAGACTTGGCTAAATGTTAGTGGCAGACGTCCTCTCTTTAATTCAATGCTTTTTACTCAAGATTGCAGAAGAAATTAATCCAATACCTTCATGCGGAATCACAGCTCAGATACCATAAACAAGAACAATAGTGGATAGTCAGCATCTTCTAAAACTGTAATCACTTGCAAAATGAAAGTGAGGGGAAATTTCAGTAATTACATAGTATTGTGAAATAATCACAGCACGCATGTTGCAGCGTACCGGTGACAGATGGTGGGTGAGTGAATGTTTGAGATCAGTGGTGGAAATCTGCAGGAAAGATTGTTTAAATATTGGCTGAAATTTAGAAGCATGCATTTATCTGGATTAAAGTAGAACATGAGTGAGTTTTTATGAGTTAGTGCATTCAATGATCAAGTAGATGTGTGTATTTAATCACAGTAAAAACTTGTCCATATGCATGGCTGAAAGTAGTTGGAATATATGCAAAAGTCAGACACAGAGAGAGGTTTCTATGTTTTTTTTTTTTTTTTTTTTTTTGTATTGTAGGGCCAGTTTCCCAACTTAAAATGCATGTTTTCTGTATTTAAGACAGTGTTAGTGATGGAAAACTTTAGGGCATGTTAACAGCTATTGCATTGACTTGGCATTTATTAATTTTATTTCAGATATTTTTCATTCTGAGAGTGTTAACCCTACAAACTATTGGGATCTCGAGTTTTTCCTTAAGTGATAACAGTTAATGATCTGTATCCAGTAACATCTTATTACTATCTTTATGATTGGCACACAAATTAATTCAATCCTGAAATACCTAAACTGTCTGCAAGACGGGGAATCTAAAGGTATTTTAAACTATAACTGAGGGCAATTTAGGTCCAAATACCTATTATTTCTAAAATATATCTATAATTAATCGTCTAAGAAATAAAGATGTAATTCATTCTACGTGTGCGTTAGTCAGCTGTGGATATAGCTGTATGGAGGTGTTCTCTTACTCTGCTATAATATTGAAGAAAAAGTAAAGTAAAAAAACACTCATAATCTTTTACCACTGCAGTGTTTTGCTGGGAAACCTTGGGACCTGGCTTTCAGGCAAACATTTCTTTGACATTGATCTACCAACCAAATCATTGCTGCAGATCAAGGATAACTCCCCCAAGGCAACAGCACTCCCCAGTAGCTATCAACTTTCCCAGCAGGACAATGTGCCCTGCACCAATGTAAAAATTACTGAAGGCAACACAAGGAATACAATAAATGAAAGCCATTTAACGGGCCTTTAAATACCAATCCCATGGAAATCTCTGTAGGATTGATTTTAACAGGCCTGGTACAAAGGCTCCACCTCACAAACCACAGCACCAAGACAGGGACCTCACACCTTAGAGGTCTTGTTTCCATGTCCTTATGAGGTAAAGCAACTTTATGGCACAAGTAACTGCATGATTTCTTATAGTTCACTACTTTCAGTTATTTTTAAAATGGGCATTTTCAAGGTAAAAATGCAGAACTAAAGTAATGAACATTTCAAGTTATTGATCTGTGTTGTTCATTGATACTTTATGGGTTTCTAAACCAGTCCAATGGAAATTTTTTACACTGTTCCCTGCACTCTGATAGGTCCATGTCCAAATGACCAATTAAGAACCAAAGACAATGTGTCCTCTTTAATGTTTGTTCATCACTCAGAAATGTTTTCACTAACATTACATAGCTGTTTTTAGTGTAGGTGACTTACCGTAGAGGATGTTAATAAGAGAAATTGGCATGACCAAGATGCCCACGAGCATGTCTGCTACAGCCAGGGACCTCAGGAAGAAGTTGGTGGCATTTTGTAGCTTCTTCTCTAGAGAAACTGCCAGGATGACCAATATGTTTCCACCAACCGTCAATGCGATGATGACGAGAATGAGCAGTGCCGGCCAGTTTTTCTCTTTCATCACAGTCCTGGTGATGGATTCTTGTGTAGTATAATTGTCCAATCCTAAACTCATGGCTGCTGCACCCACCCCACCAACGTTGCTGCCCATCCCCCATGGAAGGGTTTGGTTGAGGTCAAGGGGGTTGTTGCTTGGCCAGGTCATTGGGCCAGCAACTTCTAGGGAAGATATAGTTGTGCTGAATCCTCCCAGAAGAGCCCTCTCTGGGCCACCCATTTCAAAGGGAGATGGTTGCTCTTTTAGAGATTAAAAGAGAACAGAGACCTTCAGGTTTTGTTCACCCTCTTCATCAGCAGATGCAAGAAGAAGGTAGGGGTGTATATGTGCTCAGCACAGAGGAAAACTGTGCTGAGGGAAAAAGAGGGAACAGAGGAGCTGAATTTTCAGTACTGGCAGGAAACCAGTGGGATCGGGGAGAAAGGAGGGAAAGGGGAAAGAAAGATTTGGGAGATCGGAGAAGGACAAGGAAGAGGGAGAACTGCTGAGGAGGAACCAGTGATAATTGTTCTTGATTCTATAAAATGTTGAAATACGTCTTGCTAACTGCATCCAGCCTGAAATTTCTTTTTAAGTTTCAAAGCTTCCATTTCCAGCCAAAAAGTCATTGACAAGCTGTTTTCCAGGTATGCACGTTGAGCCAGTATGTCCTGAGCTGCTTCTTGGCATTCAAACACATCTCCCAGCTCATGGAAGGGAGAGTTTAAGAACTTCTAATTCAGAGCCGGAAATTGAATTACTCATATCCATGGCTGGTTGCCCAATGGTATGTTTCATCAATATCTGCATTTGGCTGTACACTGTACTGTTGTGTTTGGATGTTTCCAAGGTGTTTATCCAAGTGGCTTTCGTCCATCAGATCAGACTCAATGATCAGTCCAAGCTGTAGAAAAAAAAAAAAAAAAAAAAAGACAAGGTCAGATTATTTAATTTGCAAAGTTCAAACCTTTGCCTTGACTTATTCTTGCTTCCCATTTCCCCATGAGATTGTAAGCTTTATTTGGTATTTACAATCTTTCTATCATCCATCATTTCCATCCACTTCTTTCATCCCTCACTATCTGTCTTCTCCTGCACCTTAAATGCATCCATCAATCCACCCACTCATTTATTTTCTCCCCCCTTTCCTGCACCAGTCCTTGCAACGATTCTTCCTTTATCAGACCAATTTTTTATTTTCTGCACTCCTAATGAAAGCTTTGAGAGTGCAACTTACAGCATTAAACACCACGGTCATTTAACACAGACTGAAGCATAAACCGAAACAGAAGCTTTGTTTTTCCACCCTGACCTGGCAGTGTGTGTGCAGAAGCTGTCCTCTCTATTTACCCTTACCTCTCAGTCAGCCTGCTGATTTAACACCTCATAAATGTTTTCAAGGATAGGTGGAGGAGTCAGAGTCTATGTGTGAGTGTAAGTGAGTGTGTGTGCATACATATGTCTTTGCCTCTAACAGTAAGACTGAGTGTGAGACTGTTGGAACCAATAAAACATGTTATACAGTGTGTGGGCATGAAAAGTGAATGGGTGTATGTATTTCCTTGTGTGCGTTTTTAATGTGCCTCCATGTGTGTATTTGAGATAAAAAGCCAGCACATCTCCAGACGGACTCAGGCCTCCAGCGAAAATAGTTCAGCAAGCAGTGAGTCTATGATACTGCAAGATCAAGGAGAAAGCAGCAGGCAATCTGACAGTGTGTCTGTAGTATTATACACACTAGAGCAATAAGGAATGCCACTGTGGATTTTTTTCACCAGTTGTGTGTGTGTTAGCATTTTCTTGGTCTAAAGTGGAGCCTATCCCAGCAGAAAGGCCGTGTTTAAACCTCCACAGACGAGGCTTGTAATAGTGGTAACCACCAAACCACCATGCAGCCCCCATTTACTGTATGATAGTGCATACAGAAATAATAAACATTGGTTTCCATTAGTTTTACTCACTTCTCGAGCTTATTCCAAAAATATCCACCTAATGAGGCTGGTTTATATGAAATATTTATAGTACATTTTTGGAAGGCCAGGTTTGGAAACAAAACATTTTAACACCAGATAAACCATAAATAACTTAATCAGAAAAGTGAGAGATGAAGTGTGTGTTAAACACTTTAGAACATGTGTGTTTAGCACCTCTCTCGCAGTGTTTAACAGACAGGCTGCTTCGTATCTCCTTCTCTGAGGGGGAGCATGAACACCTTTCACAGGAAACCAAACAGCCCTACATGCAAACCATTTAACTGGTCTGATAAAGCTGTGTTACATCACAGCGAGGATGAAGAGAGCAGCAGCAGCACGGATAGAAGGAAAGACGATGAGGAGGAGCATTGGCGAAAGGACTGGATAAATAAAGGATGGAAAAAGAGGAGAATAAAACCTCATTGATAAGGCACTCAGACTTTGAGTAGGCCAAAATGTAACCAAACTCTTGGCTCCACAGGAAAGTACCTTGTTATTCTGCCAGTAACTATTCTTTCCCTTTAATAGTTTAGTTTTCGCTTTAAACCTGGCATGAAAACAGACAGTTAATTAGCTTCAAACCAAAGATTAGATGCAGCCTGCCGAGCGACTGCATGTATGCCGCAGCTAACCCCTCATGTCATCGGAAGATCATAATTGGTGTTGTGACTGTGCAACATTTTCCAACCCACTTCCTGGAGAGAGTCACACAGATCAGGTTGGACAGTCAAAAGGATCGTGCTGCCGAGCCCTCGTAAAGCCACAGATGTCGCAGCTGTCGCTTTGTACCTCACTGCAGGGGCAAATTGTTTTAGCCATTTCTGCTCTGTGAGATAAAAAGTGGAAAAGGTGGCAGGAAAAAGGGATGGGAGGACCTTCTTTTTATGTGACTTATAAAATAAAATTAAATAATCAGATTATTGGGTTGTTATTGAGGCTTAACATTCAAGTGGTATAAAAACAATGATGTTAAATGTCAACACTGAGACGCTGTTGTTTTACTTTCCAGTTCATTGCTCACATATGTTCCTCTACTGTGTATAGGACCAGTTAGCATGACTTATTAGCTATGAGGTTCCGTTTGTGCCAAAAATATGTTTTTGTGTCCACTGTTTATGTCTACTGACCACATGTCCATGCTTTT
>JBAFSZ010000006.1:25043652-25055480 GCA_036919955.1 Melanotaenia pygmaea | reverse complement strand
GGCGTCACAACGTGACCGATGCTGAATGTGGCGTCACAACGTGACCGATGCTGAATGTGGCGTCACAACGTGACCGATGCTGAATGTGGCGTCAATTAAAATTTTGGAGATAATGCACAACCTCAGTTCAGCGTAGATGGCGTTCTCTTTTATTCTTTCAGCCATGTTATCAACTTCTAATTTGTGTGTGTGTGTGTGTGTGTGTGTGTGTGTGTGTGTGTGTGTGTGTGTGTGTGTGAAAGGAAAAATAGAAGTCTATATGTGTCTGTATCTAATGTATGTGAATACGTGTGTGTTTGTTTGGCAACACGAGAAAGCCTTTTGTTGTGCTGTATGAAAAAATGCATTGTGTGTGAGTGCATGTGTGTGTCTGCATGGGTATACTGAGTCAGAGTTTAAAGACAAGAGAGGGAGATTGAACTTTAATGGCATATGCACACTGTCCTACATGTACGCAAATAACATTTTGTTAATCTATTTTCTTACTGCTCTGGGAAAGTGTAAACACATACCAATACAGTACATAGCCTTTACTCAGGCTAAGAACATCATCCACAGATGTGATTATGTTGAGCTTTAAGACAAATCAGCCGTCCTCCTTTATCCTCTACTAACCTGCACTAAGATGGATTACAGCGTGTGTGTGTGCGCATGTGTTTGTGTGTGTGTTTGTAAAAGGAAGAAAGACAGAGACAAACTATATGTGTGCATGATCTGTAAACTGGGACTTAATCCAGACCAAGTCTTGACACATTCAGCTGTGTTTTGGCAGCAGGTAACTGGTGGTGAGCCAGCTATGTCCCAGTCATTATTTCCCAGATTTAGTATACTTTAAGTCATCTTTGTCAATTTCTTGTTGTCAAATTGTACAGAACTAAATGTGGAAATATCAAGTAATATGTTATTTTAAACAGGTCCAAGTTTAAAACAGAAGTAAAATCCAGTACACTCTGTCATTTTTATACCCTTTTATATGGTTCAAAAATGATTTCAGAAATATATTTTTGGAAGGTGTACCTCTGCACAGATTTCCTCAAGCTGAATGACAGCATAAACATAACAGGATTTTTAAAAGTGTCTCCATGGTTTTGCATCTTGGAAGGAAATGATTCCTTATTTATGTAATTCAAAATGTTGGCGTCGATTCTGTCAAGTGTTGTTCCTCCACTAAATGGCATCTTTCTAATAAAAATCTAATAAATGCACGCCAGCTGGTCTCATTGTGTTACATACATGCCAACAAAAAAACTAAATTCTATGTATCTATTTTTTTCAAGGACTAGCAAGTGTAATAAATGGTAATTGAGATGACTGGAAGTTAAAATAATAATGTTTGTAATTTAATCTAACAACAGCATAAATAAACAATACTGAAGCTCAGTTTGGACGAGTCTGCCTTTGATAAATGAAGACCCAACTAATTAACTGTAGGATGAAGATTTTATGAAAAATCTTTCCAGTGAGGAAGGAAGGTTAATAAATGTGAGATATCCCCAAACGCCGAGGCTTTAACCATGACTGAGTAGCACAGTCGGCTGACCTGTGTGATTGGGAGTACTACACGCTGTGGTAAATGCAGGTTATTTTGGCTGCTGTTACCCTTTTCTGTCTGGCAATCATCTTCTGACTCAAATGCATTGTGCCATCTTGTTACACTCTCCCCTTTGTGACACTGAAATATATGTTTGGCAAAAAAAAGAGTCAAAGAACTCTCCTCCCTCATATTGACCAGTTTCCAAATCTCTGATATCCCTGCATTGTCTCTTCTTCATGGCAGCTTCTATGCTTTCCCAATAAAATATTATTACGGTGTGGCAGGCCCACATCATGGTGCAAGTATTGTCTTTGTCTTCTATTCTATTTCCCTCACACCCTTATTTAACCTCATGATGTTTCCCTACAAGGTAAAGGGAAACAGATTAGGAAAAGATGATAGGAGCAAAACTCAAACAACTGAAATTAAGGCGAACAAAAGCTGGATAGTTAACACATTATCGTGAGATAACAAGCATTATTTCTCAAGATAATAATTCAGTGCTGGTCAGACCTCATTTCTACACAATCAGAATTTATTCAGGCTTTCCATAGTTAGATTTTTTAATGGGAATACAAGACAAACGGAAAGTCATGAAGGGAGAAGGCAGAGGTGAATTGACAGGAGTAGAAATGACATGATTCAAAGAAACTTAAAAGAGGCAGAAACAGTGAGACCGAGGCAGCTGACATGACTATTCTCTCTCTAAGAAAGGCTGTCAAGGTGCTCTTTGCCCTTGAGTGGGCAGCGACACACTCCTCCATCTCTGCTGCCTCTCAATCCATCCATCTTTTCCAGTGCCTCCTAGTGAATCTTCAGTGGAGGAGAAGAACTGGAAAGCAGACACTTAGGGAGCTGTGACACATCTTGCTCTCACTCGTTTGCTTTGGACATTTTTATCTCCATCCATTTCCTTTTTGCTTAAACTATTGATAATTTGCGCTTCGCTTATTTATTTATTTTTTTACTTTATATTGTGAATGTTGTGAACCTACCGAAGGGCATACATGAAAGGTAAAATTTAAAGTCATCTAGGATGCTGCTCTTCATAAAAAGTAAAAGAAAAAGGGGTTGGGGGCATGAATTAAAAGGATATTTCTTTACATCCTATTGTGATTTAACACACTATTGCAATTTCACTGAACATGATCAGTCTGTTCTTCAGTATTTGAACACCGTACTATGTTCTTCGCATTTCCAGCAGCTTTGAAGCTACTCTAAACACTGATAACAACCAATTTCCACTTTAAATGAACCCCAGTCTGCTTCCACGGAGAGCACAATTCATATGGAGTAGTGTGAACCCTCATTTCCACCTTAATGCCGACTAAAGAAGTAAACTCTGCTTCAACTAAAGAATCGGAGGTCTGAGCTTGACCCCTAAAATGGCAAAACCTGTGATTTCATTCAAGATTTCATTTTCCTGTGTATAAAAAAATATCTATTCACAAAAGCTAAGATTTGTGAAGAGAGATTATCTTAGAGAAATGTGCCATATGCGCAAACACAGTCAAAATGATGACCATACTGATAACTGAAAATCCTTGATCCTACAGATCAAGAAATGGAGTGTTCCAGCGTCCAAATGACACATGCCCTTTTTTTGTACTATGACTTAAAATAGTATTTGTAGTTCCTAGAAATTCCATAAATTGTGTCCATTAAGTAGCTATCAAATTCCACTTTACAAAAACTGCTTTTCTGATTGCCCTCAAACTCATTCAGTTCTCACCTCAAGAAACCAAATCACTGTCATTGAGAAAAAACAAGGATCTGTCATTTTCAACAGTTGTAGCTTTTAACCATTTTCAACCATTTTTGCACTGAATCGCTGCGGCTTTTAGCATCAGGAGGAAAGACTATTTTAACAAAGACAGTCTGTGTAGGGGGAAGGTGGGATCGATTTACAATGGCCCCACAGACGTGCATCCACACATACAAACAGAGGCGCTGTGTGCATGTGGTGTGGAGATGAAATGTCTACTGATGGAGGCAGACGGTAATAGGTGAAGGTAATGGTGATAGCTGCAGATGCACATTTAACCTTCATTCAGCCATAACTCAATTCCTATCACACTATCCTTCTCTTCCTGTTCCACATTGAATTTTACCTCCTTTAACCTCTTCTTCACTATCACATCCATTTGCCTTACCTCTGTTTTTAATTTCCTCTACACATCTTTCCTCATACACTTAATTTAACTATTTTTCTCTTTTATCCTTACATATTTCCAAAACCCTTGCTAGATGCAAGGCTCCAACTACGATTATGTTAATCTGTTGGTTCATTCATCATACAATTTTATCCAAACTAAAATTTTAATCAAGCCAATAAACAGACTGCAGTGAGGCTGACTCTTAATCTCATTTCCTTCCTTTTCCCTCAACTCTGAGCAAAACAGGGAACGCAGTGTTTCTGCCCATCTTTCTCTTTCTCCTCCTGATTTCCTCCATACAACCTTTATGAATCTCTTTTCCCTTTATTTAATTTCATCTTCCATGCTGCCCTCTTCCCCTCTATTTGTCAACTTGTCCATCCTTGCTCTCCTTCTTGATGTCAATTCATCATTCCCCCTCCATCTTGCTCTTTAATTGTCATGCTGGAGGTCTTTGACTATCAAGACCCCTGCAGCCCATCTGATTGTCCTTGACTGTGCTTGACCTGGAATCTTTCTGCAACTTTGACACACACTCATCAGGCAACAAGAAAGATGATTGCTGTTGGGTCCTTATAGTGAATGCAAGATGAAAACAGTGAGCTCAGGGTGTCAATGACAAGCAAAATATATACAGACACAAACGCATACACGCTAAGGACACAAACACATTTGATTCTTGAGCCTCTGTTTGTAACCCCTAAAGCTCTAAGATATAGAAAAGAGATAGATTTTATGATTTTGGTCTGCCTGTTTTCTTTTTGTAAAAATCCACAGAGCTGTAACACTCAGATCAGCCTTTCATATCTGAATATCATTCTCTCAAGTCTTTGCCATCTTTGTTGTCACTTGACAATTTTTGGCCACTCCTGATTGAACATTACAGTCTGTTTAATCTAAATAGTCGCAATTACGACACAAATTGGCGTCATTATGTGTGTCAGGGGTTTTTCCAGGGGGGTTTGAAATGTAATACAGACCGAATGGTTATCATGAATATCAGAGCACAATTAGATGCATTAGGTGCCCTCTCCATGGCCCTGTGATGGACTGGCGACCTGTCCTGGGCATACCCTGTTTCTTGCCTGCTGGGGATAGGCTCCAGCTTATAAAAAATGAATGAATTAATGCACTCCCTATGTGGGTAAATGGGAGAAAATCAGTACACTTATGTTTTGAAATCAGAAATCCTGTACAGTTTGTCAGTTCTTAAAGAAGAAAGAATACTGGTGTCATGGCTTACATATTTTGGTGTACACAATTTAGATGTCATTATAATTATCTTCCTAACAGAACACAATAAAAGTTCTTGTCAGAAGTTTACCTAGACCATTAAAATAAACTGATCTCCTGGCAAAATTAGACTTACACTGATCTCCTGTACTTCTTGCAAAATTTTACAACAAGCAACTTTAATGGTAAATAGTTGACTACAATAAAGATTTCTCCCCCAAGATCTGGCATCTTTGGTGATCTCCAGCTCCTGCCGTCTTCATGTTAGTATCCAAGAGCTCATGGGTGTTTGAACTAGTCAGCCAGTCAGAGAAATGTGTGTATAAATAAAAGGCAACCCAGAGAAATTCAAAGCAAGCCAAAATAAAGAAGCTATACATTCTAGGAAGATCATTTGTCACAAGTTATATCGTCTACATGGCATCCAGGGCTCCAAGTTAAGCCAATGAGGCTGGTTGATTCCCAAAGGTCAATCAGTATTTCTACTACCCAAATTTTATTTAAGGGAAGATAAACCAGATTATAACAACAAACCTTATCCGTAAGGCTGATGGATCAGTTTCACTGTCTCATACCATGAGGAGGAGACATTTTTATTTGTTTCAGGTTTTCCCCCGGTCCTTTATGAGATGAGTCATGTATGTCAGATTAAAGTTTAAAAGTTCAAATTTTTCAACTGTATATATAGACTGCAAGTAGTTGTTATGATCTCCTAGTTCCTGGCTCGAAAAGTTTTTTCTCTTACTGGTGCTCTTTAAATTTTAGTTGAACACCCCGGATCTAGACTAACACTCTCTTCACTGAGGAGGACAGTTTAACTCTTTTTCTAAACCTGAGCAAAGGGGTTACATGTGCAGTCGTGTTCCATGTAGTTACAGACATGATTGCACACAATCTTTCTGGGAAATGACTTACAATTTGAAAGTTGGAGTGATAAATCTAAAAGTCTGATTTTTGCCTCGTTTACTACCAGTTAGCTGACTGTCTTTACATCAGCATTACCGTGTGCAGTGTGAGACAGTTTAGTGTATGAATCACAAAGAGCTTGTGTCCAAAAAGAAGAGTCAGTATGTTGTTTCAGATCAAACTGGGGAGTAAATATATATGAAGGAAAAAAGCCCTCAAAAATATTTCTTTTATCAGTTTGTTGTGTGCTAGTGAGTTCTTATGCAATTAACTGTATGTTTGCTTAAATGGTAATAATGTGTTCCAAGCCTTTTGATGTTAGGTTAAAGGTTATCAGCTGATCTGGAAGAGAGGGGTGGTGTGGAACAAAATGGATCACTCTAGTGGGTTGGAAAGAGGGCTGAGGTACTGTAATCTTGTAATATGTTAACCAAACTACATAAAATGTTTTCCCACTTGTTTTCACACTGTCAGCAGTAATGAAGTAAGAGATAATGCCCCATGAGGTAGTTAATTTATGACAATGGACTATACCATGGTCACTTACAAAGGAAATAAATATTAAATCACTTATTATTAAGTTATTGTTATTTTCCAGCGTTACAATCCTAAGTTGTTCACAAGAAGCGGCTGAGTGGACTATTTCATTGTGAGGTGTTGCCAAGGTAACCGGCTCTGACATAGAATCTGCAGCTCATTCGGCCACAGCTGTTACATTAAGTGTTATCAGTGGAGGGAAGGGAGATGATTGCTTAACGTTATGTTACGTGACACAAAGAATCATTTCAGAGGGCGGGTGCAGCTCTTACAGCTTGTGTGTCCAGAGGATGATCCCACATTTTGTTTCAAACAGTCAAAGTCCACAGATTGTTTCCTACGTGTTCAATAAGCCTGCAGGCTGCTTTCACAGCGATACCACTGGTGCATCTCCAGCGACGACTCGTAAATGTTTTTATAATGTTATCCACCATTCACTCTGTGTCAAGCAAGCAAGTAAGTAATGTATTCAAGACAGAAAGACAGGCAACAACATATTTAAAATTAAATGCAGCATTGCCATTGATTGTGACATTTCATAAAGATACTGGCATGTCCATAGAGGTGTTTAAAGGTTGGAGATTTAATGTTTGTGGACCCTGACCGCTGCTGGTTGAGACGTTGTGGGACGACAAAATGTTGCTCTATTATCGTCTGTTCTGGACTTACGAAGCCCAATAAGCCTGCAAGCTGCTTTCACAACAATGCGCCATCACAGACATGATCTGGCACGTCTGCAGCCCAACATCTGAGTTTCTGTTGCCACGGTTACCAACTAGTTTAGTCAGTGCAATAATTTACAACAATAAGTCTATTTGACCGGAACTTCTTTCATAGGTGTCCATTATCCCTTTTTAATGGACACCCTCCAGCCAATCAGAATTGAGGATTCACCCAGACCATGGTATGAGGACATATTAATTCTCCCTTAAAAGCTCTTGCAAATTCAGCTACAACATGTTCTGTTTACTACAATCTAGTGCCGCTAACTTGCTAACACTTTTCATTTCCAGTATAAGCACATAAACATATGCTGACATTTAGAGGCAAACTCCTGATTATGTAAAATAACTTCTTTCAAATTTGTATCAGCTATTTCTTTAAAGTAAAATGTCATACATTTCCATTCCTGCAGATGCTCTTTTATGTTTTTCACATACTGCAGTTTATGAGCCACCATCACTTCTGCTTTGCCAGGAAAGGTCAGTTTAACAATCAAAAAACCACACAATAATGTAAATAAATGAATTTAACACATTGTTATCTGTCACTTGTACAATTTTCTAATAGCACTGGGTTTTATTTTCTCAGTTTTTATCCATACCATTGCCTCTCTCACTGTTATTACTTTATATCTGAGCTTCACTCTATTTTCTCATTGCCCATCTGTATCAGATTCATTTTATATAGCCCATAATTGCATCCAGCACACAAGACAATGCAATGCAGCCAATCAAGTGTAAAACGGAACAAGGTGAATACCAATAGCAGATCAACATCTGAGACAAATCTGCACAGGCCTCTGCTCGTTTCTTAATTGACATTCTTTGCAAGAAGATAGACATGGCAAAACAGAAAGGCAATGCACATACAGAGGTAGGGAGTAATGCACCATGAAATGAAAAATGCAGTAAATTTTGCCTTTCAATCAGGGTTGGTTTTACTCTGGTGTATCTGGTCAGGCCTGAAAAAACAAATGCTGGGCAGCCAAGTGCAGACAAAGGGATTACAGTTAGAGCAAGAGGTGGGTAGTTTAAGGTTATACATGCTAGCATTTCCGCCCCTCTATATGAGTCCATTTTTATATATGATCCTAATATGACAGTTTATTTACAATTTGAGGTTTCAAACTTTAAGCTGTCTGTTTGCGATTGACTTGGAAAGTGATTGGAGTGTAAGCAACTTCGGTGGTGGCTGCAGCAACCTTAGCTAGGAATTATTTTAGTATATATATATCTATGGCAGTTTCCCTTGCTCAATCATTTATTTCTTATCTTTAGATGACAAATGGTTGAATGCTGGTTAGCATTGTCGCCAAACAACATTAAGTTTTGTACTGCATATTCTTATTGGGGCTTAGTGTGGAGTTTATACGTTCTCCCTGGTGACAGACCTGCAACTTCTACCCCAATGTGTGCAAAATGACAGCAGGACTAAACTCCAGCCTCCCATCCACCCTGAACATGGTGAAGAACATGTAGAAACTGAACAAACTAACGAATGAGTGGGCTGAGCCAACCGGTTTCCATTTTTTCATTACTTCAGCTTTCAGTCAGTATGTGACACGGTGGGTGCAACATAAGCATGTGTGTATACTACTAAAACACCAGCTGTTGCACATACTTCATTTGCTTACTCTCCAGGAGATTCATTTAAGCACACCTAAGAACCCTGTGTATGATGAAGAAAAGAGAAGAAAAAAGGTCTGTGTGGAAGGAATTTTACTTATTATGCTCTATACATAATTTTATAATCACACCTATGATTTCTTCCTTTACTATATTCATTTATAAATTGTACTTACACAGATTTTTACTATATTACACTTTATATTGTACATGTTACTCTTCATGCTTTTATTGACTTTTAAGGTTTCTTCTCTTCATATACATGCTCTGTTAAAAGTTCACTATGTGGGTAAGACGACCTTTATCTGGTCCTTCCTCAGACCCTTAGACTGCTTCTGGTGGAGACACAACTATGTGAGGTTGTTTTGACGCCAGCTCTTGGAGTTGTGTGTCTTCAGGAAAGAGGATTCTTTCTACAGAAATGTAGAACTATTGTATTTCCTCTTGCTTGATTAAGGGAGACTGAAGGTCAATCTCACTTCATTTTGGATTATTTAGTAATGTTATATAGAAAAAGACACAAAGAGGAGCCATTTTGAGTGGTGTCTTTAAGTTTCTCATCATCAAAGCAGCACTACTGATCTGAACGCCAGCATCTGTGGTGCATCCTGTCTCTTCTCTGAGCTCTCTTCAAATTGGTCAGTGTGTCAGTATCCAGTTGTTGGCATGTGACACATTGCTGATAAAGTAAGACGCGACTGTTGTGTAATGCTCCTGGTTGGAACAGAAAGTTGAGAAATGCTCTCAGACCCAGGAGAGGGTGAAAGGCAATGACGGCCCCAGGAATGTGCATTATGAATGGCAGCCTGCCATTAAAATGAGTAACAAGCTCAGAGTTTTAAAGGTATGGAAGAATTAGAGGCCACAGTGTGTAAGAATTCTTTCATATACCAAGCACGCTTGTGAATGGATGGTGGCTGTCAGTGGTAAAAAATTCTTCCAGATATAAACACTTTTTCTGTGAGTGGATTCAGTGGCTTCAGGTGTACATCTCTACTCTCTTATACTATGTACCTTTCAAGGGATTACTTATCCCAAACAGTGCTGTAGCACCTATCAAACAGAGTCGGTACTACAGTTTTAAAGCTCAGAGGGTTCTCACTTTACACAGAGTTGTTTGTTCATTTGAGGCACCGTAGTAAGCAGCAAGTAGATGTAAATGGCTCATTCTAAGAGAATAAAAAGATAACAGTTATTTTAATAAAGTATTTAGATATCAACAGAAACACAGTTTTTAATGATACATATATTTTTCTGTCATTGACCTTGGATAGTGTTTGCTGTTCCTTTAGGTAGAACATATATATAATGCTGCTTTAAAGTAATCATTCTCAACATGCTTTCTAAATGAATATAATAAACCATTACACAACCTTGCACTGATGCTGTTAAAAAGATTAATTCTTGCCACACACACACACACACACACTATATTGAGCCAGTGTTGCTCCTCCATGTAGTTTGCTGACCTTCATACGAAGCAGGAAGGACAAATTTTTATTCACTTCTTGCATCCATGAGCGTAAGTGTCCGTGTACACCCAGTTTACAAACTTAAATGTTACAGTGGTCTGGAAGTATGCGTCAGAGTATTTTTTACATTTCTTCAAACTCCTTCAGCAAATCAAAGGTGATCATCTAGGTACCTGACACAGCCCCTAACTGTAGAGCGGTGGCTTTACTTTAGCCTGGCTTGTGGTTGATAATCTGCTCTTATTACTTGGGCCGATTTAGCAGACAAGAGGGAAGACAGAGAGACAATGTCTCAACTGTGGATCATGTGGGATTTCACTTTTAAGACCTGAAGCAACATTTAAATACGTTATCCTTGAACCTGAGGCAGGAGTTAATAGCTGATTATGAGTTTTCTAATCCTGTCTGTCAGAATTCATTTCTCACCCACTCGCCATTATTCACACACTTTCCACAACATGTACATGCTCTGGGAGCATAACTGAACTAAAAAATAAAATTTCATCTTGGTAATTTTAGAGACATTTGAAAGACAAATAATCAGATAAATTTCGTTGTGCGACTCATCATGTACTTTACAGTGATTTTAGTTTGTTAGATTTGTTATTGGCTTCATTGCCCTAATTTCTTTAAAAGAAAATTTGACAAGAATTGGCATTTCGTATATTTATTGATGGTGTCATTCACATCAAATATGTTAAATAGAAAAAGTGAAGAGCAAGAATGAATAACAAATAAAGCTAAAATACTTAAGCCAGTTCAATTTATTTGAGTTCTACACCATCAATTTACAACAAACGTTATCACTTTATGTACAAAGTTCAGTTCCCTTGTGTTGTGTGAGTACGGCTAATTAGGTATGAAGGACATAATGAAGTCAGGATGATTTCATTTAAACTAGACATGGTGTGTTATTTTTCACATTTTTGGATAAATAATTTAAACTAATAAGAAACTAATACTTATTTTTTGAGATATTATTTGTAGAAACTTTAAGTACAATTAAGAGAAACAAATTTACTGTTACAGGAAAACCTAGGCTTATTATACTAGAAAAAACTAGTGTGGGGCAACGATTAAAATTTTTAATCGCGATTATTGGCATGAAATGCTGCGATTAATCGCATTGTTACGTGCAAAATGTGTCTTTCCTTTAAAAGAAGGCCTACAGTTATATAATGAAAATACAGTAAATTTTGGTTTACTAACATCAGGGGTCTCCAACCTGCGACTCTGGAGCTGCAAATGTCTCTTTGGACCTTCTTCAATGCCTCTAAATATATGGCTAAAATATTTTTTAAATCTATTTTTTTTTTGTCATTAGGTTGGAACCGGGGACTTTTTTTCTTTTACATCATTTTCCACAAATATCTATATCTCTTAGAAGAAAGTCTGTTTATCCTCTTTTTATAAAGGTTTTATGTTTTTCTTTATTTTAAAACCTAAAAATTTAAATAAAAATGTGGTTCTTCACTAAACACATAAACAGGTTTAGCATCAGTTTTCTTTTTAAACAGCAGCAGTTAAAATATTTCTTCATACATAAAATCACATATTTATGAGAGAGAAGGATGAATTGTTCAGGATTTACTAACTAAAAGGTAAAATGTCAGCAGGATGAATTTAAAGCTGTGAAGCTGCT